>BLKM01000575.1:259790-293069 GCA_013340265.1 Coptotermes formosanus | reverse complement strand
GGGTATTAGGAACTTGAAGTAGTCAAGTTAGAAAGACGGGGAAGATTCGTTTGAACCAGTCCTTAATATACATACATCCCTTTCCCCCTACTGTCACCCCAATTTTTTATTTGCCCCTTTTCAACTTCATAGCCAAAAAAAAACTATTCTTAGGTATAAAAAATATTGGGGGATTTTACCCCCTTGCCCCCCCCCACCCCAAAGGTACGCCTATGATCTTAACCCTTTCTACTGAGATAAGCTGCCACTTCAGAATCTTTGAAGTTGCGTACTTGCATGCCATTGCAACAGAAAAATTACTGTAATTATAAAAATGTAACAGTTAGGAGTTCCTATTCACGATAAGAGATGGCAGGTAAATGTTGATGTAGCAGTGGAAAGGGTTAAGCAGTGTGATGTCAGATGAAATATCAAACCTGTTTGCATGTGTAGATACTTTAGAACCCGCTGAATTGTTAGTGTTCAGTGGATTGTGAAAATAGTGGCCTAGAGTGTACAGTTATCATGAATACCCAGTAAGAAATGTACTAATGTACGAAATAATAGAAGAAGAAAAAATGTGATAGTCCAGGATGACCTGGGTCATTGCCTTAAAGTGTGGATTGTAAATCACTTTTAGTTCATGTATTGTAATACTTGGTTGAAAAATATACCATATTTATTTGCTAAAATGTTACTTTTTCTATTTATTTGTCAAAAAGTCTCAAATAACTGTAACTGTTGAATTTGTGGGAAAAATTTATTTTTCTAATCTTCTCAAACGTGAAATGAATGAATAAAAAGACACACATAACTAAGAAAAATATCTACTGCAGAGTATGGAATGCCATTAAATAGGAGAATAGGTGGGCCCTACAGAGGTCTGGACGCTTTGGAGAGGAGAAAAATCTCTTACCCATGCCTAATTTAAACAGCTGAAATGCACTTAGTTGGTAAATAAAATGACTAACTAACTTAACTGCATGGAGCGGAGGCCTTCTTGAAATGCTAACAATTTCTCAGCTAGTCAAGAAATTCCCCGCATTTTATGGAACCCGGAGGTTCATTACCGCATTCACGAGAGCCCGCCACCTGTCCCTATCCTGAGCCAGCTCAATCCAGCCCATGCCCCCATCCCAGTTCTTCAAGATCCATTTTAATATTATCCTCCCATCTACGCCTGGGTCTCCCGAGTGGTCGCCTTCCATCAGGTCTCCCCACCAAAATCCTGTGTGCACCTCTTTTTTCCCCCATACATGCTACATGCCCCGCCCATCTCTTCTCGATTTGACTACCCGAATAATATTTGGTGATGAGTACAGGTCATTAAGTTCCTCGTTATGTAGTCTTCTCCACTCCCCTGTCGCCTCGTCCCTCTTAGGCCCAAATATCCTCCTCGGCACCCTATTCTCGAACACCCTCAGCCTTTGTTCCTCCCTCAGTGTGACAGACCAAGTTTCACACCCATACCAAACAACAGGTAAAACTACAGTTCTGTATACCCTAATCTTTGTGTTTTTGGATAGCAACCTGGAAGACAAAAGATTCTGCACCGAATGAAAGCAAGCATTCCCCGACTTCAATCTGCTCTTAATTTCTTGATGAATGGAGTTTCGATTCGTTAGGGTTGCTCCCAAATAAAATGACATACCTCTATAATAAAGAAACCATAAAGAGTTTGGGATTTGGATTCAACTGGCTCAGTGGCAAGATCTTACGAACACACTACTAATCCTTCGGCTTCCATAAAAGGTGGGAACTTTTTCTAGCTAAGCGCCTGTCAGCTTCTCAAGCACTTTGCTTTCGTGAAGTATTTAAGACCCATTACTTAAACACTTTAGGACACACCTGGTGGCACTTCAGTTCTTCCACATTCATATCTTTGTCATGATCATATTTCTCTTACATTCCACAAAAACAAAAGCCGCGAGGCATGAAACAAGGAAAGTGATTGGTTGTCTGGGCGAAGGTGTAAACTTGAGCTGACTGGATGAATGGCTTCATGGCGTCTGGTCCATAGTAAACAGCGCAGTAGAGGGGAAAAGAGCTGTCACAACGAATGAATGAGTATTTTTCCCGAGGTACAAGATGAGAGTTCTAAGGAATTTCTTGCCCTCCAGCAGAAGGCAACGTCCGGGAGTGACCTGAACGCATCTACCTAACGGTTCGGTATTTACTTGTGGCATCGACACTCGAATTAATTGGATCCTTGAGAAACAAATGTAGCAGAAGATGAGACATCGTAACACTCAATATCTGGGCAAAATTGTGGAAACGCTTAATTTCTTGGAGGACAGGCCTTCATGAGAAACTATTAGTAGCTCAGTTTATCAGGAAATTATCCCTTGTTTATGAGACCCAGAAGATGTTTTAGGACGCTTGTTTGCAGAAATGGAAAAGGATGACGAAAGGAGCATTTGTGGCGTGTCTCATGATAGATCGCATCTGCCTTGAAATTAAGCTATCAGGCAAGTAGACGGGGATTGAACCCAAAACCTTACAGATAAAAGCCACACTTTTTAGCACTAAGTCAACGTTATCTGTTGACTGAAACCTACTTGCGAGATTTGAATTTCCCACAACGGCGTCGATGAAGATTCAGGTCTTCGGGGATGTGACTCTGTGTGGCCGGGGGGGGGGGGGGGGGAGGTTACAGACGTTTCGGACGATTCTTTGGGAACTACCCTCCAAGGGCACACAGCATCACATCCCAGAAGACTTGAATATTCAAAAACATACCTGTCTAGCCACCATGTTACGAAGACGAGGAGACACGATAAGCTTCAAGATTCGGTCGCTTTGTCCCTGAGAAAGAGCAGCCCACAGACGGCTTTAACGACAGCCCAGTTCTTCTACGCTGGGAGTATCCTGGGACCATATCTCGACTGGAATTGAAATATTCAAAATTTAAGCATTAAGGCTGTAATGTATGGACTGGCTATGCAATAGTAACACCTTCATCCAGCATCACTTACAAATGTTTGCATAAGGCCAACAGGAGAAATTAGATGTTACACTGTTCTTTCGGGGGCCGCGGTGGCGCAGCTGGTTGAGGCATTGCCCTTCAAACCAGAAGGTTGCGGGTTCGATTCCCGATGGTGTCACTGAAATTTTTCATTGACATAATCCTTCCGGTCGCACTATGGCCCTGGGGTCGACTCAGCCTCTAACAGAAATGTGTACCAGGAATATTTCTTGGGGGGGTAAAGGCGGCCGGTGTGTAGGGCAGACAACCTTACCACCTTCAAGTGCCGATTGTCTAGAAATCTGGGAGCCTCAACCTCCTGGAACGCTAAGGGCCTGTCCAGGTCTGTAATGGGATTGTTTTACCTTTACCTTTACACTGTTCTCTCGTGCACTGTCGATAATCAACTCACAACACTCAGTCGAACAAAATGCACTGTATTGTTCCCAGATATCTTATATTACAGTATCACGTTGAACACTGCTACATGTTTCGATCGCTTATGGGATCATCATCACGGATTTAAAGTTTCACTTCACAAAACCGAACTAGCAATCCATGTACACAATAGAAACATCAGGCGCGCGGGATTTGTGCACCCCTGCATTAACGTAAGTACTGCACATGAAACGCCCTGCGCACTGCTACAGTTCTTTGACACTTGGAGGCTGATATGTGTAACCCTTACCATTCTAAATATTTATGAATTAGGGGTCTTATTTGATTCGCATGTGCCACTTACACATTTTATTAACTAACTAACCAACTAAATAACTAACTAACCAACCAAACAACCAACCAACCAACCAACCAACCAACCAACCAACCAACTAACTCCAGGGAGCAGAGGCCTTCTTGAGAAGCTAACAGTTTCTCAGCTAGTCAAGAAATTCCCCGTATGTTATGGAACCCGGAGGTTCATTACCGCATTCACAAGAGCCCGCCACCTGTCCCTATCCTCAGCCAGATCAATCCAGTCCATGCCTGCCATCCCACTTCTTGAAGATCCATTTTAATATTATCCTCCCATCTGCGCCTGGGTCTCCCAAGTGGTCGCCTTCCCTCAGGTCTCCCCACCAAAATCATGTATGCACCTCTCTTTTCCCCATACGTGCTACATGCCCCGCCAATCTCATTCTTCTCGATTTGATTACCCGAATAATATTTGGTGATGATTACAGGCCATTAAGTTCCTCGTTATGTAGTCTTCTCCACTCCCCTGTCACCTCGTCCCTCTTAGGCCCAAATATCCTCCTCAGCACCCTATTCTCGAACACCCTCAGTTTTTGTTCCTCCCTCAGTGTGAGAAACGAAGTTTCACACCCATACGAAACAACAGGTAAAATTATAGTTCACAATTTTTTATTAAAAACAGAAATGGTCAACAGATGGTAGGTGACTTTTTATCAGAAGAGAAGACGCCAGTTTCTAAGCGAGACATGTCGGGCGTAGCGTTAAGGAGTGTAACATACAAATTAACCCTTTAAAGATGAAGGGTATCTGTTTTATATAAGAATTCAGTGCGTACCGCGCTGTAAACACTCCACTTCGGTTATAAAAACCGATCTCTTAATGCTTTATAAGACAAAAGTTGCTGTTTGTTCTGAGACCCGTACAAAACACATAAACACAATGTGGGCACCACGTAGAATTTTTTAATGTTAAACCTGGTGGTACGTAAAGTTACCGCTAGGCTTTAAAAGGTTAAGAGATGTGGGCCACATTATTTGGACTGACAGTGAAGCTTCTCGCTTAACCGAGCATTTAAATCTCCAACGTACCACAGCAGCCACCACGCACAGAATAATCTTCACCTTCGTCACAGTCAAAACTGTGTACGTGTACAACATGAGGTTCCCAGGTGGTTCAGAGCCCCCCCCCCCCCCCGCCCCCGCCCACCCAGGTCCCGCTCTGTCAGCCGCCATATTCATCTTCATTATCGCCCTGTGAACAGTCGAATGGACGACACGCCTTGCCTAATGTGGATTCCAACCTTCGTCTTTGGTACAAGGTCAGAAGCCAGTAAGGTTAAAGAACAGCCACCATAACAACAAAACTTCTAGTTTATAAACAAGCAATAACTAAGAGCATTTTTACTAGCTGTTAGTCGCTTAGCTGCTAAAGGGATGCGACGCCTATTATGCAATTTGAAGATGTAGTGCATCACTAGAGGTAAACAAGAGGCCCCATCTGAAGACATGTATGCAGACCACACCCTTACATCCTAATCCCTTAAGATTTCTTTTAATATTATCCTTCCTTTATATGTGTATATCCGAAGAAGAACCTTCCGTTCAGATCTTTGAATAAAATTATGTACTTCTCATATCCCCATGTGTGCCACATATCCCACATGTGTGCCACATATCCCCATGTGACACATCCCCGTGTGTGCCACATATCCCCATTTGTGACACATATCCCCATGTGTGCCACAAATCATGTGTGCCACATATACTCATGTGTGCCACATATACCACATGTGTGACACATATCCCACGTGTGCCACATATCCCACGTGTGCCACATATCCCACATGTGTGCCAATATTCCCCATGTGTCTCAATATTCCCTATGTGTGCCACATATCCTAAAGAAAGAAATTATGAGGTTGCGGACTAGATTAATCTGGCACAGAATCGAGACCAGGAGCGGGCTGTTGTGAGCACGGTGATGGACATTTGTATTCCATAAAAATGCGGGGAACCTCTTGATCAGCTGGGAAGCGATTTTATTCTCAGTGACTCTTAAGATATTAATTAGGTTAGAGTAATTAGTTGTTAATTACAGGCTTTGACTTAGCCTTCAGATGAAGAAGGGTTCATACTGGACCAATAAAAGCCGCAAAGAAATTCGCACAAGGTCTAGGACAGACTCCAACAATACAAAGTATAAATGAAGTCTGTTAAATGCCTCGGAAGAGAAAATTCTCAGGCGAGCAGATATTGTCTCTTCTTTTCTTTTATGCGTTCTTTTTATGCAATTTACGTATATATTACATACATAAATAGCACGCAAAGATAAACACATAAACATGTGCAGAGAGAACAGGTCGGCAAACGACGCACCTTTTAAGTTGTAACAAACTGAGTGGGACTTGTTGACACTGAGCCGCTATGAATAAACCTGTGGACTTTACGGATGACACCATTTGCTTGAGTGGTTCAGAGGGGCCGAAACTTATAAGCTTGGGTCTATATCAGCGGTCGGTGCGTTGTGTGGAATTGAAAGAAAAATTACATTATCATGACTGGTGCGCTGGGAATGACGTGGAAAGGAACAGTTGGAGCCTATTTTAGAGTCAATATTAACCATGTACGAGTAAATCTCACAGTGGTTACTTTATGTAGCACCAGGTTTAACATTTAAAAATTCCACATTCTGCCAACACAATACCAACGCCTTGTTTTACGCCCGTTTGTATTGCGTCTTTTTGCTTTAACAGCCCTTGCAAATTTACACCACTTCTTAAATTACGCTCTCTCGTTTTCGGTTTAACGTCATTTGGCTTGTTTCCATTCGTTTAAGTCAATTTTTTTTCGATTAACGCCATTTTGATTTACGCCCACTTTTCCAGGAAAACGACTAGGACTCAGACCAAGTAGAACAAACAGCGATTATTTCGATATACAATATTGATTGATAGGTTTTCATAACCGAAATGTAGCGCGTTTACTGCGCGGTACGGACTGAATCTTTAAACATGGATCAGGCTATTCTTACTTTTTAAAGGGCTTAAGTCCGTACATACCATCAGGTGTACACAAATGAGAGTTAACTGCGTTCTATGTATTCACACAAATGCTTTCCACGTGTTTCGGTCATGCTCTGTCATCTTCAGGGAATACTTTTATGTGACATGGAACACAGTATTATTGACTTCTTAACATAACCTATGTGCAGGTATAAAAACATAAAAATACGTTACGAATATATTACAATATTAAAAGCAGACTTTATGCAAAATGCAAAATAATACCAATAAAAAGTGCAAAATTTTTAAAGTCACAATTCCTTAAGTATGTTATTAAGGCTGCAGAAATAAGTACAAGAAAACACAGACATCAGACGTATCCGGACAGAGAAGAAACACGATACGAAAAGACAAGCCTCCTCGAACGTGAAGCAGAAGGCTGATCGCATTACCAAGCCGGTATTACCTTGCGCCTTTATTTCGACACTAATCAGCCATTCGTGAACCGTACTTATGTTGCTGCAGCTGGCCCGAATTGGCGTTTAGCCAATGACGGTTTGTAATTTATGTAATGATGATGTATCAACTGAACCTACTGCTAACACTGAAAGCGACTTAAAGATGAGGGAATTAGTTGTGTCCTTTTTTCATTGTAATGTCCACGTCGCCATTCAAAATAATCCTATCCTCCTATGTACTTGGGAAAGCGTTACCTAATAAACAATCGAAGGGTTACAACCCTTGATTCGCTTTAGGGAGGTCCTAGGTTCAAATCTCGGTCCGAATACCAATAATAATAATAATAAATATAAAGACCTCATAATAGAAATACAGCGCATGTGGAATGTAAAAACAAAGGTGACGCCAGTAATAATAGGAGCAACTGGAACCATTTCAAAATCCTTCAGAAAATACTTGAGCAGCATACCGGGAAAGCACGATATCAAGAAACTGCAGAAAACAGCTGTACTGGGCACAGCACACACACACTGCGGAAAGTGCTAATGTAGAAGCACAAACGAGTTCAATATTGCAGACAGCGCTATATGCACCATTAACAGTACGCGCAGAATAGCTGCGGCACTGTATACCCTAGAAACATGGTTTGTTTCGGGTACATAAGTGTGAATACCCTGCATAAAGGAGATGATGGTGATGATGATGATAGTCTGTTGAAAATATTCGCTAAATAACACAAGACTTAATCGAACAATCGAATCAAACAAAAGGCTAGCATATGAAAAAGTGATTCAATGTAACCACCAAATACAACTTTGAAAGGTCCGTTACAAACTAACGTGATGAGCTAATGCAGAATAAATTTCAGGTTTATGAAAATATCCATTTTGATGAGCATATAAGCAAACAAAATGGACGGCAGACGCGTGTGACCACTGTTTTATGCACTTACTTCATGCACACGTTTGAAACATAACACAAAATCTCGGATTCAGTTCAGAACTGTGCTGTCTGTCGCACGTTCAACAAATGCTGCCATCGAGAGCGCCGTCTAAAAATCATAAAAACGTGCTTTTAGTCCTTTTTTGGTCTTACAACTGCTGGCTGACCTCTTGGAGGAAAGTTAAGCGACTGCGATGCAAGTTCACTGTCTGCCCGCCTCTCCCCGCTGGCGCCCTCGTCTCCCCCCGGTCCAGAACTTGAAGCTCATATATAAGACAAGGGCAATGGCCATCCCTGGTTACTTTATGTGCAGGACCCTGTGCAGCGCGATAGAAGACAGGCGCGAAAGGAGAGGTAAGTGGTTACAGGACTACACCTTAACAAGGCTAAAATAAGGGTGGACAGTTTTTGGGGGATGATGTAAACCCTATGTTAGCAATGTTAATTTTATAAAATTTAAAAACATTTTCTAAGCAAACACTATTTCGTAAACAAGCAGATGAGATTTCTCGGTATCTGATGGTATTTTAAAATAGTCGTTTAGAAAATAAATTTTTAAAGATAGGGTTTAAAATAAATAATTTAAAAAGAACTCAGCAGGTACAGAAAACCCTGAATTACATATGTGCCAAGTTTCGTATTTGTACATCTCGTGTTTATAAAAACAGATCCAAATGTTGTAAAACTAACGTTGCCAAGATGTCACCTGCAGCTTCCCCCTAAGATGACCTTCATCGGGGATGCTGCGGGCTGAACTGCGTGGAAGATAGGCACTACAATTTCGGAGCAACCTGTTGCAATGTTCAGGGTACAACCATACCAGACTTTACGGTGTCACACCCCACAAGACCGTAATCTTGCCACTCACAGCAGTGAAAAGCACAAATATCAAGAGTTGCAATTTTCCTAATTATTTTGCGCAAGTTTTCCTTAATTTCATTTACTTTATAAGTTCGTTGATTACGTGCTCTTATGGAATTGAAAAAATGCCCCTTATGTGGAGATCATGCCCGTCTATCGGTGACTAAAACTATTACTCGGATTTTCGTGAAATTCGGTATAGTTCTTCACAACAAAAATTGTCAAACGCGAGTTACGCGAAAATCGGCTCAGCGACAGTTACACTGTACTGAAGGGCGTAAATGAACTTCTGTCGGTAATTGTCACATTTTTTGACCGATTTTGGTGAGATTTGATGTAAAACATAAATACGTCATGCTACTGAAGAACTCAAAAAATTTCGTGAAAATCAGTACAGTGGAAGCCATACTCTGACGTAAATACAACTTCATACTTCCTACATTCTCCGTCCGATTTAGACAAAATTCGGTATGTACGGTATACACATGATGCCGTTGAACAGCCATACTTTACTTAGGGGCATAAATAAACTTACATCAGTACTTCCCACATACACCGTCCGATTTCGGCGAAATCAGTTTCGTGAAAATTAGCACACGAAAGGCTGCACTTGTCTTATGGGCGTAAAGAAAATGACATTTAGGCGCGTACCGTGAAACCGTATGACATTCTGACAGTAAAGAACGCCTCGATAAAGTATGAATAGTACGTCACAGAGTGCATCATTTGCAGTTTTTTAGAAGGTAAATTTCTTTCTGTGCTTAGGCGGCGGTATAGGATGGTAAAGTTCCGCGCATTCTTATACTTTTGCACCCTAAACACGCTTCGCTCCACAGCAAACATTTCTCGCTGGGTGAATCACAGCGGCCGTGATCCCGGAGAGACTAGCCCGACCCCGACAACATTCGAGCCCATTTGCCCACCTAGTTGAAACTTTACTAAAATCTACACAGCTTATCCTTACACTTCATTAAGTGCGCAGTCCTACCATATTGAAAAAAAATGTTTCAGATGGAAGTTGAACAGCGTCACTGGGGAGAGACGCATATACATGCCTAACATGAAACAGGTGCGCATCCAGAACTTTTCATTGGGGGGGGGGGGTTGGGAGGCTGACCCTGAGGCTGTACATAATTTATGCTTAATTTTAAAAATTATATGTTATAAAAATCATGTCATAAGCATCACATAACGCTGTCTTCAACTGCATTTAAGTACATATAGACATAACTACATGTTCCACAACTCAATCACAGTGCCCTGTCTTCTTGTTTTTTTTTAAATTTTATTAATTTATTTTTCAAAAGTCTAATGTACTGGTCATCAGCCAATTTCATTAGCTTATTTCGGCTGAAGGGTAAATCATGCAAAACTTTTGATATAATATCTACAAAATCTGTGTTTTTTAACGTTTGGTTTTGGGGGAGTTTGGGAGGGGGGCTGCAGCCTCGCAGCCCTCCCCCTGTGTGCATCCCTGACATGAAATATTGTCATAAAATGTTGTGGGAAGAACTACTTAGGAGACCTAGATATAAATGTGTGGACGCTTTTAAAATGGCTCTCAAAAAATGGGCTGTGACAATGTGATCTACATTCAACTAGCTTGCAGGGTCCAACAGCAGGCTTGTGTTAATAAAATATGGCCTCCATGTTGTTAAAAGCAGGGAACATTTTACTGGCTGAACAGCTGTTCAGTTTTTAAGCAAGAAGCCACAAATTTAAGTTCTGCATATGTAAGTTGACCCGGTGTCATTAACAATGCTAATACGAAGGCTTACAGTTACAGAATGGACATGCTGCGGGTAATAACACTTGTGCTGGGCTGTACACTGACAGTTAATGCACAGGTTCCAAGTTTCTGGGGTTGTCCAGAAAAAAACATCCCTATGCCAGACTTTGAGTTGTCAAGGGTGAGTATGTTTAATTAGAGAGAAGTTAAATCCAAGCCTATATCTAGGAGGTACATAAAATTTTGTACAAACATTGCATTCTGACAGATGCTACCCTGTTCCATCTCTATTTATGTTCCTTCTCAGATAAATTCCAGGTATTACAGCATGGAATAGTTATTGAACACAAAATCCAATATTTGAGCAGACTATTTTGTGTAAAACCTTTGTGCGTTCATGTGCGCATGCTCTTGTTTTGCCCCCACCAGCAAGCTCAAGAATTTCCCATAGTTAGTAGCGATCTGTACACAAGCTTTAAGCCTATATTCCTGCAACCAGACGCATATTTCAATAACAACAGGTTTTCATTAAATCTAAGTTGCATTTTAAACAGGTCTGATGTAGGGTGCTTGTTCAAATGAAGCATATTTGATGGCTGTTCTGGACGAAGGCATAAAGGCTGTTCCAAATAGTCCCCGTGGGTGTTAAGGAAGGAATCCCACTGACTCATAAACTTATGGATCCCCTCTGCAAAGAACTTCCTGGATTGTTCTTACAACCACTGTACCATTCAGTGTTGATGTCTTTGATCTGAATTTACTGTCTTTTAGCACTTTCTTGAGGAGGACAAACACATCGAAGACACAAGGCGAATGGTGCTGGCTGTATAGGGATGATTCACCATCTTCCTGCACAGAGACAGCAGCATGACCTGGAGAGTGCGCGCTGTATAAAGACAGGCGTTGTCATGTGACAAGATGACAACCTTGTAAAAAAGCTGGCATGCCTTCTGCAGCTGGAACTACAAAGGTCTCTGAGCGCTCCGCAGTGCCACTCCGTGATGACGGTGATGTCAGAGTTCCTAAACAATGAAGTGCTAAAGTATCTTAGATATAAACCAGAAGACATGAGGTCATGCTGGTGCAGTGGTTCCAGCAGTAGCATGGGAGTTCTTTGTGGAGCAGATGCGTCAGATGGCGGGTCAATGGAATGTCTGCTGCAATGATGATAGGGACCATTTTTAACCTCTACTCGTTCATCTGGGACAATCCCCAAATGGATTACACGTGAACCTTTATGTTTCCAATGTTTACAGAGAATCATCAGATGGACACTTCAACATTAAACCAGTTTTCAGTGATCCTGACAACTCCATATCAATCAGGGGAGTGTCATTTCTATGGCACTTAAAATACAGGTAAAGTGGATATTCTATAATACACACGCGATTGTCATTACAGTTCCTGGGTGTATGGTATGAGATACTGAGGGTACCCACGCTGATGGAGGCTGGCGCTTCATGTGTCAAGAACAATTACACTCAGACAGCTGATGGCAAGGTACACGTTGAAAATGAACTCAAGCCACTGTAAGTAACATCGTAAGTAAATACTGTAAAGATGTGCATGAATGTGGAGCAGGCATAATGATTCATTAGTACCCCAGCTGAGTTCCTCACGGGCTGAACTAGCTATTAAAAAAGTTGAAAAGGTATAAATTTCTAGGTACTGATCAAGTTCCAGCAGCTCTGATCCAAGCAGAATTTAAAATACTGGTTTAGATGTTAAAATCCACGGAAGTATTAATTCTACCTGAAATAACGAAGCGTCACCATGACAAAGGCCAGCCCTCTATCACTGTGTCTATCACTCAACAACAGGGGCAATACAACTAACTGTAATAACAACTGAGAAACTTCACTGTAACCATCTTCAAACAAACTAATCCTGTACTGCTGTCACTTACAAATTGAAGAACTTATCTCACTAAACACCACATTTAATTTACTGCATAATGATGTACGCATTTTGACACAGATGCAAACCAAACACCTCATACAAATTGTATGACATCCACACATATTGGAATTTTTGCCCTGTTTTATAGCCTACCTAAATTGATGTATCTTAGTATTGTCATTTGACATGTAAAACACTCAAATATTTATATAAACCTTAAAAATGTGTGATGATAATTTTCATTAGACATGTTAAAAATTAAATTTTGTATTAACTTCCTATACGTAAGAAGTCCCACCTTAACCTTTTAAAGCCTGGCGGTAACTTCACGTACCACCAGGTTTAACATTAAAAAATTCTACGTGGTGCCCACATTGCGTTTATGTGTTTTGTACGGATCTCAGAACAAACAGCAACTTTTGCCTTATAAAACATTAAGAGACTGGTTTTTATAACCGAAGTGGAGAGTGTTTACAGCGCGGTACGCACTAAGTCCTTATATAAAACAGATACGCTTCGTCTTTAAAGGGTTAATTGGTAAAATATTTAGTATGTCATTTCAAGCCTCCATGGCAACTGAATTCAGTAACATTTTCACGGGCTAGCAGCCGTGTCAGGTGGTTGAACGGCAAGTAAACAAACGTTTTGAGGCCTGTCTCTGTCCTCATCATCAGGCAACTGCTAGCCTAAGAAGATGTTACTGAAGGTATTCAGTCTTGAACACATTCACTCGGTTTATTAAAATTTCTTTTCTGTTCCAATTTTAATACATTTCCGTCTGTAGCTGTTTGTTTTGCAGTGTGAAAAATCACTTTAGAAAAACACTTCATCTTTCATTCAAAATTTTTACTATATTGGTGTATATCACATTTACCCAAATATAAGAGAACCTAGCAAATAAAATGACCCCCACACACCCTCCCACCATTACAATCTTCAAATTTTACCATTTAGAACAGCAAATAATATTCAAAAGAAAGATGACATTTGACATAATTCAACAGTGAGGATTCTAGTTTAGGTTTCTTGGTACAACACTGCATGGTAGTCTAGAGAATGACAGTTCAGAGAAGCACACTGCCTTGAACTCAAAGTCAAAGCTCTGGGTTTCAGTATGAAAATGAAAGGCACTATGATAATACAATGTACTACACAGCATAAAACAAGGTGTCATAACCCAATCCAAAGACAATACAATGGTCGCATTTACATGCTTGCTGTAAACATCCGACTTCAACTGAAGGAAATAAAGAAGCCCAAAATCCATCATCCTGAAATGCTAATATTTTTGCTGACATTTGGAAGGGCAAATCAAAGACACTACTTTGGAGCTCAGAGCTATATCCATCATTAGATATATTGCATTCTCTACATAATTTGCTGACATGCGTAACAGGACAAGCCATATTACAACATGCATGAATACATGCAGCTAATGCTCTGCTATTTATCATGCTCATTCAGTTGTAAAGAAAGAGCAGTATTCAACAACCTCTTTGTCCTGACTGCAAAAACACAAAATTGTCTAATGCATGAACATTCAGTTCTATAATAAAGTTAATTGAGTTTCACATTATAATTATTGCAATCTTAAAAGAAAAATTATATGAATGGATATACAGTTACCCTTTATCCTGCTAATATGGAATATATGGTGAGCTGCTAATAGTGCCAGCACCACTAATATGTAATATTTGGTGACCTACATTTGGCAATGCTGAAAGGAGCCTCTTTGTCTCTCTCTGCACAATGTCTCAACACTGAATCAATCGTGAAAGACGTCCTATGTCATATCTGTGTGCACACACTTACTCGGCTACCAAAAGGGCCTAGTTGGTAGCCGAGTGGTGCTGGCATTATTAGCAGCTCACCATATATTCCACATTAGCAGGATAAAGGTTAATCCAAAAGTGGACCATAATTCCAATTTCAAGAAATAATTTTATTTTTGACTGAATCATGCAGCTGATTAAGGAAACATATTCAATGGCTCACACACAGACCTGTGTAAATTATGTTCAATCTTTATCCCACTAAGCAATTTCAAGTCTGGCTAAGAAGGAGCCCTGGGCAGTAACACTGATGAAATGAAATGAAAGAAAACTCAACCATACATACCTCCTTCATACTGTAGGGCTCCTAAAAAGTAACACACTGTAAAACACTGTGGTTACTGTATCAACCACTCAAAAACTCTGCATTAGGGCATTTCATGTAATACTCAAAATGAGAACCATCATTACCTTAACACATTAACTGGTTGAGCATTAGTACTAGGGCTGCAGAGTGTTTACTCTCAGGTAAGAACCTGAGTTTTAAATATTACTGAGATAAAATTTCATGCTTCAAAGTCAGCTTTGTACCTTCGTTACCTTATTTATGTTATGAACTAACATGACAGGAAGGTTATATACAAGTGAGAGATTTAATGTTCTTCAGTGGCTGTTAAACTGACCAATACTTGTGTGTGCAACCCATCACCAATACCTATTTCTGTTACAGAGGCCAACCCAGACGAGTCATAGTGGGAGAACTCAAAACTGCTGGGAGAGCAGGCGAAGGAAAGATCACCATCAAATACAAAGTTCCAAGTAAATAACAAAACTCTTTTAGTACTACAATAAAATCAGTAGTGACATGCAATTTGCCATCAGTCACACAACACAGGATTATCTTCTAAACGACAATCATCAACTTTAAAAGCCTCAGAATTTTAGACACATGATACTTAAATGCTTAAAAATATTTTTCTTTAATTTTGGTACATTCAGATATAATCTAATTAATTCTTGGTCCTCAGCCGCCACCTGATGGCAACATACTTCACACTGCCTGTAGGGCAATAAATTAATGGGTGTGGTTAAGGTGAGCTTGGTGGCCACTACTGGTTCTGAAACATTTCATTCAGAAATCAGCACCACAGTACGTGGTGATACAAATTAAACATGTAATGTGGTACATCCTTCACTATCATTACCCACCATTATAACCTGATCATCCGCAAAGTACTAACGTTTACCATTTGCAGTCCTGCCAGCATGGGAGACAACGTACTACATTCTGAACACTGACTATGACTCCTACGCAGTTGTCTGGAACTGTGCAAGCTACGGAATTATGAATATACGTGAGTATATGTCAGACTTTGTCACTCTAGCGCTGCATGATCATTATCCCTCCCATTCAGAAGACCGACTGCACATATCACATTAACCTTTTAAAGCCTAGCAGTAACTTTACATACCACCAGGTTTAACATTAAAAAATTCTACGTGGTGCCCACATTGCGTTTATGTGTTTTGTACGGATCTCAGAACAAACAGCAACTTTTGCCTTATAAAACATTAAGAGACTGGTTTTTATAACCGAAGTGGAGAGTGTTTACAGCGCGGTACGCACTGAGTCCTTATATAAAACAGATACGCTTTGTCTTTAAAGGGTTAACATTAAACAGCAATTGTACCTCCTCCATGAGCAGTCAATGCAAAAACAATGCTAGCAAAGACGCAAGTCTTCTAGGATGTGACAATGTGCTGGGCAAGTAGTTCCCAAAGTTTCAAAGGGTCATAGTGCCTTCGACACATCAGGAACTACTTGCCCAACACAGCGTCACATCCCAGACGACCTCCATCTTCAGTGGCCCTGTAAAGCCTCCAATTTTACAAAAATGCTCAAAGCTTTTTTTTTTTACATTTAGACCCTGTGCAGTTGAACATCATTATTGGTGCAATAAGCCTATAAGCTGACTGGCTACATACTGTAGTCACAATTCAATTCTCAGTAGTGGCAAGAACTTTCCCATTGCTGCATGGTTCATATAAGCTCTGCAGCACACCCACCTTCTTAATGAATAGGCACAATGGTACTTTCCCTGGGGATATGCGTAATTTACTATAATCATCCGTTTATTGTCCATGCTTAATTATTTAACACACTGGTATCAACTGCATATTTTCTCTCCCATTTCTAGTAATAATCCTTACACTAACAAGTTGTATTACAGAATCTGCATGGCTGATGGCTCGACAGAGGCAGCCCCCTGGCACACTTCTGCAGAAGGCATACGGAATACTTGATGCATACGGCCTCCCTCGAAATTACTTTGTGGAAACACCACAGGAAAACTGTGAAATTGTGGCAGTGGCCCCTGATGTTGTCCCATCAAACCCAATACCAGACACTGCCACAAGAACATCCTCTGTTTCTGACACCAAAATTACGTCTACTGGACCCAATGATGATAAGCTGAAGAATGCAGATGTCCAGAAACCCACACAAGATGAAGCCCCAGCAGAAAGTGCCAAAAGTCCACCAATGGTGGATGATGTGCCCAAGGCCCCCATTGAGGCAACTCAAGAAGTGGTTGCAACTCCTTCTGAAACTGAGGCAACTCAAGAAATAGTTGCAACTGCTGCAGAAACTGAGCAAATTAATAGTGCTTCTGATACAAAAACAGAAATTCTGTCAGACACAAAAGAGCAGAAAGTGTAGTATTTTGAATGATGGTCAATATTGCTACATTATGAACTTTGCTCATACTTTGAACCCCATTGCATATCGTAATGTAAATTTTTATTTTATTCAAATAGATTTTATATATCAGAATATGATTACTCTCATAAAAACAAAATATACTGCCACTTGTCATACAACTAAATATGACCAAGTGTTACTGATATGAGAACACTAATTGCAAGTAATGTTAATGCACAGTTTTAAGAAATTATAAATTATATTTGTCTGAGAGTAACTCAATGTGCCTTTGGTGTAGCTGATGTGTTTCAGCTGTACCTGAATGTGCTTTGTATGTAAAATATTTCCACAAGTGATTACACTTTGCAGTATCTGGTACATAATACTCAGCAGTTATATTGTCTATCAACATATGCATATACTATTATGTATTTCCAGTTATGATAGCAAAATTAGGTACAAGGGGCTCCAGAAACTTGTTATTATGTGTATATTTGAAATTCAATTTCATAATATGACATGTCAATAGTTCACTTTCTACCATTTGGGTGTCCCCGACCCTAAAACAGACCCAGGTATTATAATGTGACAGTCCACGTGCCAAATCATCCAAGAAGGTGACACATCTTTCTGTGTACTAACCGCACTCAGTTGTTGTTAAATACCCTGAATGAAGTGAATTTGTACGAGTACTTATTGCACAGTTGTGTGATCTTACCTTCTATATCATTATCTATTTTGTCACAAATAAATCTCAAACCCACAAATCATGCTTTTGATATTACCAGATTTCCTTGAGTAGTTCATAGTAAAGATATTCTGTTATTTACAATTAAGGCTAACCACTGTCATTACAACAGCTCACCATTTCACCACATCTTGAGCTAGTTCAATCTGCAGCATACATTGGCAATTTATATTGCAAACATATCTCCATATCCAGCTGACAGCTACCTAGTCACAAAATTTGATGCATTTATTGAATTCTGCACAATCACTGAACCCTATCCACATCAAAATTCAAATGACTGCTGCAGAATAAATTACGATACAAATTAAGCTCCTATAAATAAATCTGAATGTAAATACGAAGATATTTAGACATATGCAGCAATCAGGTCACTGATGGCAACAGAACGAGAATGGATGAGGATATTACATCACAGAATTTGACACACTATAAAGAAAATCACGCAAGGCTAACCATTTCATTTAACACAGATCAGGTGAAGACACCGATATTGCACCCACAGAAAATGATATTACACAGAGATAATAAGATTAACAATAATAACATTCTAATAAAACAACAAGTACATCAGATTGAACCCCAGGTCACTGCAATATACAAGAACCTTCAAAACAAACTCTCTAAAAGGCAAGAATATAATCACTGAAACATAAAAACTTTGTATTGTCATAAGTCCACTGTTCAAAATGGCTCTTGTACTAAAAAACTTGACAATGCCGATAATTTAACTGTACACCAACTGCAACAAGAACTAAACCAATCGGTGTCAACACAGCACACAAAGTTGCCAAGTCCCCTCACTGAGACAAATGATGAAAAAAACTTGAAAATGAAACACATGCAAGCTACATGCACCCGAAATAAATACACTCTCACAATAATCAAGTACGATCAGCTGAAAATATTCTCAGAATTACAATGCACGGTACGTTTATGTGGAAGCAATGCTGCAGTTTGTTTATGCAAGTACTGACCCGGTTTATCAGCCCCTATGATGAAAATTACCATCACACAGATATATAGTCAAACTCTGTTATAACATCATGAAAGGGACCGAGTATTTCATGTTGTTATAACCAAGCACTATAATGTTACCGATCACAGTGAGGAATTAATTGGTACCACAAAATATCTGACGCTATAGGCTACGTGTCGCATAAATGATGTTGTTATAACCCCACTGCACATGGAAACTGGCACCCACTTACCAAACCCCATAATTCTACAGACATCAGTGAGGTCACTGCAACTACCCCAGCCTTGTAAAGTAAATACCCATTAGCTCTGATTTGTGACAACTCAGCAAACAAGATTTACTGTTGCACTGCTCCAATGCAGAAACAATCATGTTCACACCCACTACACTAGAAAGAACCTAATTTGAGATAAAGCATTTCCTTCACTCCAGGCATTGCTTTGGTTAGAATAACTTTTTACAAACATTTTCCTTTACAGTGCCCAGTGTTTTCATTATAGAGGACATGTTAATTCTCAAAGTTCCTGCTTCATATCACTGGTTAGTATTAACAAAAATTAATATCACCAGACAGTATCAACACACACAAACAATAAAGAACGACTTGGCTAATGACAGGGGAAATTAAACGAAAGCCAGTTACAGCAAATTTGAATGAGGACTCAAATGCTCAAAATCTTGACACAGAGCTGAATCCTGTTATTAAACTAAACTAAAATAAATAAATAAACAATAAAAAGACAATGAGAGATAGAAAAGAAAAAACGCACACACACATGTTGGCAGCAGTTTTTATTACATAAAGTCGATATACACCAGCCAATACTTCAACGCAGTAACATCAGTACAGCAACCTTGCACTGTTCCTCTGTGCAACTTTTTACAACTTCAGCTTCGTTCTTCTCCAGTGTCGCCTTTTGGCATTATATCTGGAAGATGAACAACACATAAACTACTTTTCCAGACACCATATTTTGGGAACAAACTTACAAAATCTGTCTTCCAGCTATATACAGATATCAGCACGTAATGCATACCCAGCAGTATAAAAAGGTACTAATATGAACCCTGTAATGGTAACCATGTGTAAATTAAGCAAACCCAGTTCTACATATATGCTTCTGTTTCATCACTAAGACACAACAAAAGTCATATCTCACATACAAGAATCTGGTGTGAGTGCCATAACCAGCCAGACAATACAGACTAAAGCAGCCCCTAAACGGTCAATCAGTACTGCACAATGTGTTTGTCCCTAGATGACTCAATATTATTGTGCAATATTTCATTTCGCTTGTGGGTTACTGGTTAAGTGATGCTGATGTTGCTTGTATGGCCATTGGTTTACCTGTGTGTTTAAAAAAATAAACGGAAAGAATCACCCCTTTATGAAAGTGTGGTACAAACGAACACCACAATACACACATAAAAACCTGATGACAGATTTAATGTTGGGTGAGCAAAACGACTAAAAATAATTATTTCATGATTTGACGGTCTGTCATATGATGCGATACTCAAGACTGTTTACACCTACAATTGCTAAAGAAATACTAACATGTGAAAAGCAGTCACTCACAGTCAGCATCTATCCATTATGCTGTGCTATTTGGTCACTGGAAATAATTCTGAACACAAATTCGTTAAGGGTTACATCTCAATAAACTGGCATTATTGCGGAGATGTGTTTACTGTTCAGCAGACAGATGGTGACTGAACGAATATTGTGCAATACTGTCCACAAACTATTCAACATACTGCACAATATATTGTGTCAATCAAACTTCCTTTGAGTGACACAATATATTGTGCAACCCTTCAACATCACAACTAGACAGTGAATAATATTGTGCAATAATTAATACTGCACAATATTATTGACTGTCTAGGGGTACCTTAAGAGAAATGAATTACCAAAACACACAAACCAAAGTTCAGTTTACATTGAGGTCTTCAAAAGTTATGACACCATGCATTCTGGGATCCAGGGCTGTGGAGTCAGAAGGAATTTTGGGTGGAGTCGGAGTCCATAAAAATGTACCAACTCCGACTCTTGACCTTGATATAAAATGTTGAATAGATACTAGCTGCAATAACCATTACACTTACATCTAAATATAGGTTGTAAGTGTAAAATGTTGCCTGATGATTCACGTGGTGGTGATAAAATGTCTTATGATACCATTTACCATTTTACTAGGTAAAGGTCACCCTATAACAGGCCCTGAGGGCCCAAGAGGGGGAGTAGAGGTATAGCTCTACCCGTTTGTGAGCCTCAGCACGAGGAGGGAATGGGGTGGCTAGCCCCACACCCTGGCCGTTTTACCCCCAGGAAAGAGACCTGGTACCCATTGTACAGGAGGCTGGGTAGGCCCCAGTGCTGGTCTGGACTGCTCTGAAAATCTCGCCCTCAACGGGATTCGATCCCCGGACCATCCAGCCCATAGTGAGTCGCTATACCGACTACACTATCCGGGCCCGCTACATTTTACTAGGTTTACTATTATTAATACACACTGATCTTTTATGAAGGAGTCAGAGATTTAAAATTGAAAAGTCTGAGTCAGAAGTTTTGTGCATCGACTCTGTGGCCCTGATGTGATCTGCTACAAAACACACACAAAGTTTTTTAATAATACAACCATTTGTAATTGTACATGCACCGGCACCTCAAAAGACTACTGTGTGACAGAACGACAATCATGAGCAAACGTGCCTGGAGTTATGGGCCGCAAATTGTGCTGGATGTAACTAAAAACCACACTGATTGAGGGTTACAAATGTAAGACAGTTGACTGTAAGTGTAACAGTCACAGATGCCAAGGTGGGCAAGCAGGGTATCCAAAGAAGCTCGGGCACAATACCCCCATTTCCTGTCCCTCAGACAATAAAATGAGATGACGCCTGAACTTGTTTGTAACACAAATAACCAGCCTTGCTAGGACAGTTTAATCCAAATACACTTCTGCAACAGTAAATACAGGTTTTCACTACAATGATACCTCAAATCCGTTAGTCCCTTCAACGTCCGTTTTTTGTGTATCTTCAGTGCCCAGCCTTCAGTTTGGTGTCGGCGACCCTGATCTAGTAAGGAATGAAATACGGAAGACGCGACAAAACAATGAAGATAGCCACTCATATGCAATATACTAGCATTACCACGTTCATTAAAATACACTGCGGGCGGTACAGATATAACAGTTTTTGTTACCTCACGTAAGAGGGGTTGCGACACGTTGCTATTGGAATCAGCAGTCGGGTACGATTTCTATGTGTTTAAGTTATCCGATTTTAAGTTAAAGTTGCGTGGACTTCACACAATTCATCCATTTCTAGTAGTAAAACTCTCTTCAAAATGGCAAACCCCATCAAAATTAGAGGTTAGGGGATGGTAGGAAACAATATTATAGCACTCATTTCCGCACGAAACGCGCATTACTTTCTGAAATATCTTTAGCAATGACCGCAACTACATACTCTCTACACTCTTTACCACAACTTACCTAATCGTATTACCCGTTCGCATTCTGACCCATTGAGGTATTGGCCTATTCTGCTTCAACTTCTTTGCAAGTTTCCTCTTGATTCTGAATGTCTTATGCGCAGACTGTAAAGTGAGAACAAATATGCATACACATATTACATTTCGAAACGAAATTAAGATTAAATTACCCCACGATTACTGTTCTACACCACGATAAATAAATCAACACAACTCCTCACCATCTTTCCTTCCAGGAACCTACACACGAGGCGCGTTCAAAGTATTCATTACTCTCGCCTGGTAACCGGCCTGGTGGCGTCCGATTGCTCTGCCATCTGTCGACGACAAATGTAATACAACGGAGACACTATATCGGTAGCAACAACTCGGTCTGTAACCTTCACTGCCACAAATCTACGCCGATTTCTCACGGCGGTGTTTTCAAGACATATATCCTTTACACAATATTATTCACGTTAATTACTATTCTACCACCATAATTTGCCCATGGTACATACTGTCTACAGTAATACTGACATTAACTACTATACTACCACCATAATTTTGCCAGCAAACATCACTTCTCTCAAATAGCACTCCTAACTAATCCGCAGACTGCACTGCTACATGTTCATACTTCATCTTTAGGGTTAGCCTCAATGGTTCACGAAGTCTCACTTCTCTGAAATCGATCAGGTGGAAAAAGTTTTCTTAGAAATGTTGAGACTGCCATGCACTGTGGTACATAGGTACCAACATTTTGCAGACACCTGCTGTCTTCATGTTCAGTGTTGAATAGGGATATTAAATCCACCCCACTTGCCTCATTCTTTGGCTTTCCGAATGCGGTAGACTTCCATCCAACAAAACCATGTTTCTCTAGTCTAACACCCTTCTGCAATACATGGATCATACAACTAATACTGCTTGTAATCACTGATGTATACTTTCCTTGAAGATACAAGTCTTCTAGGATGTGACACTTCATTCCTGTGTGTGTAGTCTCTGATGTTCCAAAGGATCTCAGCGCCTTCATCTTCAGGGTACAGCAGTCCACATAAATGTTGCAAAATACACAAAAACACAAACAAAGAAACAACCACACAATTGGTTAACAATTACAATGTGCAGCACAGATTTTTACAGCCACAAATGCCAACAGAACACATTCATCATAATGGAGAAATGTTGCAGCTGTTTATGAAATTCACATCTCAAATTATATTTGATACATAATTCTCTGTACAGATGCTAAATACAGTAATCCCCACCAAAACAAATTGCATGCCATTAATTTTGTCAGAAAATGTGGAATAGAGAGCTGTGCTGGAAGTACAAGCATATATAAGGATATCTGTAGGCATGTTATGTTAAGCCACTGTAACTGTCACACCAAAAATGTAAAGGAATTTCTGCTTTCCAAGGTTTATAATAGATGTAAAGTTCAGTAGAAGGCAGGAACTTATGACAGTGCTTATTGAAAATTAAACATGGGGTGGGAAAATGGAGCGAGTTCCCAGTGACTGCATACTCAAGAACACTACAAGGAAAACTGAATGCTTAAAGCCTGTTAAACAGCTAAAAAACTTTCTCATTAACTTTATAAATACACAAAATAACACAAAATTAACAGACCTACTGAGTATGGAAGTACCTGCTCTTCACTCTGGTTTTGTTTAAAGTGAACAGTACTGAATAGATTGTAAATTTATTATGACAGACTTATGAATATATAAATCCTGGCTGACAACTGTTAAGTCATGCACTGCCATGACAACTGACTTGACAGCTTGAAGCATTACATGGCTACAGAACAACAAAGCTGTGGCAAACACACGCTGTGTTTCATGACATAAATGCTATACTATCTCTCATCATATAGCAACCAATCAGAAACACAGGAAAACTGACCACTGAACATTTTTACACATTCGATGATTTGTGCACAGTATACTGAAATGTGATTGGTGTTTTCCTTGTGTTAAGACATGTACTAAACTGAATATAGAGCCATGCCAACCTGATTTGGTGGTATAAAATGTAGGTATGGTAAATACAGGGTCATTACATCATCTGACAACTACCGGTTGTCACTTCCTGTCCACTTATTTACCATATTAATGTAGCCCAGTCAGCTGACTGCCCACACACACATGGCATAATAGTTACAGGAAGTGACAATATTTGTCACCTAAAACAATGTGTGTGTCAGATATCATAGAACATGCATTTTTGTCAAAATTTCTATTCTGAGTTTCTCAGAGATGACAAGACAGTCTTGCTACACTACACAAAAAAGGTTTAAAACAGATAAACAACCACATTATTATTAATGATTGTAGCACGCAACATTCATTTTTATGCCCGTGTCTGATGCCGAAGAAGCTTAAAATTAGATACATACGTGGAAATACTGTCTGTATTTTACATGTGAAACAAGTACTTATGCTCCAGAAGAATGTACACAGAAGGACGCAGTACTGAGTACAAGAGAAAATAATAATGTGCTGTGGTGAATTACAATGAATGAATGAATGAATGAATGAATCATATGTACGTTTATGCAGGAGGCACAAGAACACACAAGCAATTACACATGGCACTATTAATGGAATATCCTATAGGGTGGGAAATGAGAAGACAACTTTCTTGTTTGAACAACCTACTGAAATGTTGAAATGCTGCAAGCCTGAAGCATTAAGAAAAACGCGCAGTGACTACAAGCCTCCGAGAACAGTACCAACACAAGAATATCAAAGAATAAAAAAAATTTCATACCCAATCACAGTTCTTCCCCTACCCCCCCAATATTTCCTCGCATAATCAAATAAAAATAAGTCTTCTGCTTCAGGTATTATTTACTTCTACATTCAACACAGGGCTGTCCACTAAGATTTAATCTTTCTTCAAAATTAGATGTTTCCCACATCTCTTGACATTTCAGGAACAAAGTAAAACAAAATTTAGACAGAATCTCTTTTGCAAAACAATTTTATGTGAATGCCATTTATGAACTGAAGACAAATGGGTTCAAATTTAAGAACAAAATAAGTCATAACAATGCCCATAATGTGAACTGTACTGACCCTTCATTACACAGGGCTTTGTACCTGTACAGAACTATTATAACAAAATTTCTTGATCTGTAACCATATAACACTTCACTCACTCATATACACTGAGAATTCCAGATGAATTTTGGAAAAAAGTTTCCTCCCTCCACCTCACAAACTAGGAGCAACAAGTATTATATTCTGGTAGTTCGCAGACTGTTACATACGTTTGTCTGAATTATGTTCATGCCCTTCTGTTTACTTTGAAACAACTTTTTGACAGCTAGTCACACAAGTTCGAATCCCAGCATTTTGTACATCCATTATAAACACTAATTTCTCCAATTAATAATACTATGATGTTGATATGTCTGGTCAAGATAATGATGTTTTATCTACTGCAAAGGTTAAGAGTGTCATACAAGATCAAAGAATGAGCACATATGGGGAGCACGGCCAAGAGCAGTGACTGTCTGTATCAAGATTCAGTCCAGACATAAGGCTTGACAGATGAGCAAAAACGTGCAAATTCCAACACTACATTATGCAAGCAACTGAGAGCATTGCTAAATAACACACAAAATAAGACAGGCAGTGTACACACAATGCAATATTGAGGCGCATTCATGTAACCATTTTTGCTGCAGAAAAGCAATAGGTATTAAGACTTGCATGTGCGTGTTTTCGCGCGCGCGCGCGTGCGTGTGTGTGTGTGTGTGGGGGGGGGGGGCTTGCTCTTGCCTTAGCTATCCCACATGCAAATCACATCTTTTCTGTGCTGTTCTACATTCATCTATAGCCTATCCGGCTGCACCATAATTTTCCACATTATCTCACAAACAGCACAATTTTTGGAAACAAATTTATTGAACATAAAATATGTGTTTTGATTTTCTCTACAACTTTGTCCAAAACCTTTCTCATTCTAAAAAGAATTCAGCGAAATATTGTCATAAATGTACATATGTCTTCATTTGAAGTACCCATTATTCTTGTCAGATTTTAATGAGACTTGAATTTTCTTGACAGATTTAAAAAAAAATCTGCAAATATCAAATTTCACCAAATTCCATCCAGTGGGAGCCAAGTTGTTCTATGTGGACAGACAGACAGAGAGACATGACAAAGCTAATATTCGCTTTTCACATTTTTGTGAACACACCTAAAAACGCAAAACCCCAAGACAGGAAAACAGGTATTTGAGTACAGTCGCCTTAGGCTACATCAATCTGCTTGGTATGAATTATAGCTTTCTAAGGATTACAAAGGAGGTTTATCTGAAAGTGCGAACACAGAATTTATTTTGACAAGCTGAAGAAAATGACAAAAAAACCCCTTCATTTAGGGTAGCCAGTAAACTACAAGGGATTCAAATTGCATACATTTCAAATGCAACAGTGGTATTATACAAATCCATACATTGATTAAAGCCCCAGGTCTGTCTGTTTACCAGCGATAACTTGTAACATTAATAACAATAGAAAATTAATGGTAACTTGGTTCCTAGCTGTAAAATGAACACATTAAAAACGTTCATTTGTATAGGACCCCAGAAATTAGAAAGAGAATATGTTGCACTTCTTCCTGATAGTTTAGCCAAATGGAACTTCAGCATGTTACCAATACATGGGCATATAGACAGCTGATACAGTATGCCATATTTATATATACGTGGCTAAGGGTGACAGCATGCCATATTTATATAGATGGAAGGAGAGGCAGGAGATGTCCTAATGTTTTGGCATAATAATGTGGTAAGTTTGTGCTGTCTTCCTTCGTATCTTCCAACGCTGAAAATCCAGAAAGTACTAACAGTTTCTGGAATCCACAGTTTGTAGCCAGCTGCATATCAGTGGAAATCCTACAATATAAATGACACACAATCAACAGTGTCATCAAGAATGCCATACAGCGAACTACAATTCTGAGCACATAACAGATAATCAACAGTACAGACACACAGTGCACAGATTAGCGATGGCACAGCTTCCCCCATCTGGTGCCCACATTTATACCAGTAGTTACTTGCCAACATGTGGTATCAGCCAGCTTTGTTACTCCAGTAATATATGATTTTGAGCTATATAGTGCTGCATGTTTTAGAAATGTCTTCAATTTTTAGCTTGTATGTGAGCTACAAACACTACAAGGCTTCTTAAACCCTTACATGGGCACTCAGGTGGCCTGTTGCTGGGTATACTAAGTAGACAGTCTTTTAAATCTTCACTATGGCTCATACAATCCGCCATTTTTGTAACTGTTAGCACATGCACTTTAAAATAAAGGAACATAAATGCAAAATGAGCTATAAATGAACAGCAAAAAAAACCCCGACATAAGCTCAAGATATAACATAGAGGAGTTCCCTCCTTGCCATCTCTGAATGACAAGTACCCAAGTGGCAGAAACATGTAGGAGGTATTATTACATTTGCAATATATTTTTTGTAAACTTGTGTGCATTTGTTGCTTTTAGTCACCATATCCAACTGTTCAAGGCACAGTTACGTATCATTAACAAAAGTACTACAGTACTTTGAAATTCTGGTAACTGTACCCAGCAACACACCAGAGACTTGAATCATCAGCAGCACCACTGAGAGACCCTCACATTAAACGCATCAGAGTTTCTATTGGATGTCTAACATAAACTATTTTTTGTCACAGCTAGCCGAACCAGATGCCCATCTTGACCAACAATATGATAAAAATGTAAGTTAACCAGGCACCTCCAACTTACGAATCTCCTATCATGAGTGTTCTCTCAGGATTAAGAGGATGTCTCTTGGAGATGAAATCTTTGATTAACGAACCAGGCTTGCCTGCCACCACAGCCTTACGGCCCGACAGCATCTCAATAGTAGATATAAAGCATCCGGGACCTGTCAACACAACACAGCACAAAACAATTCTGCACTTTGAACTTACTGGCACCAACTAATGCACAATCGTAAATAATAAACAGTGTGTATTGAAAACTGCAAAAATCCCTACATATTTGAAATTGTCCGTGCCATGTACGTATGAATTTAATTTGTATTATTTGGACCAACTCATACACTTTTTGTATTATTTGGACCAACTCATAAATTAAAGCATGAGTTGGTCCAAATAATTAAACCCCTACATATATTTTGACAAGATACTGTCATCAACAGGGGGTTCTCAATCAAAGGTGCACAAGGTCCTCTCAACCATCCACATGTTAAAATATCACACACTAGGAAGTCAAACACGTGAGATCACAGTCACTGTTCACAGGATAAAATGCTAAAATATTAAATTATTAAAATGCTATACGTTTTGTTGTATAACATTCACTAAAAGCTTCACACACACGAGATTCCAGCAGTAGCTCCAAAAGACGTTGTTAACCTGTTAAAAGCCCATAAATTAACGCATTTCTGGTGTATGTGGAGATGAGTCATGTCAGCTGTGTATAAAAACGTCTGAATTTATCAACTGATGATCTTGTCCTGCAGTGGTGTGTGTAGTGCGTACGGTGGAGCATTGTGGTGTATGCCAGATCCTTGTGGATAGCCTTGTCACACTGCATTAAGTTCATGGCTAGGCACCACGATCAACTTGACATGAACCCTGTATGTCTGTTCAGACTGTTGTGATGTACATCCTGCATTAACAGCCTGTTACTCAAGAAAAGACATGTGTTATGACATGATTTCGTCCACTGGTGAAACACTACCATGACAGAAAATAATTAAATAACGTAAGAACTTACCTATAACAGTGACATCCTCAGCAGGTACAAACACATCTGTGGCTCCAGCAACAAACAGACACTGCGGATCTCTGAGATGTAACACTGCCTTCATCATTTTTATATAGTTGATATTTGCATCAAAATCTACAACTACAGCCCCCACTTCTTGATCCAAGTTTTGTATCTCTGCCTTGAACTCTTCTACATTTTTCACTGCATGGTCAGGCTGTACAAACATAAAACTGGACTGTTTTCATTGCCACTTGATACCCTGATCACAAAATCATTGTGCACATGCAAATTCACTAAATATTAGTGGTGCCACTGTTTCTGCATTAACCTTTTCATTGTTACGGCCACAAGAGTTCTTCTAAATACAATTTTAAAATATTTTCTCTTATTTGTAAGGGGAGATTGACAGAAAGAACTGCGTAAGATCATGAAATATATCATACTGCTGGTAGCTTGGTTGACATTTGAACCTGGTATCTCCTGAGTACCAATACATAGAATTACTACAACAACAACAACAACAACAACAACTTGTTGTTCAGCATATAATATGCAGTATGTGTCATTATGTGGAAAACTTATTTTCTGTTACACCTCCTTGAGGTACAAAAAATGTTAACATGCAAAATCATATACAACATGATTAACCCTTTAACGACGAAGCTTATCTGTTTTATACAAGGACTCAGTGCGTACCGCGCTGTAAACACTCACCACTTCGGTTACAAAAACCGATCTCTTAATGTTTTATAAGGCAAAAGTTGCTGTTTGTTCTGAGATCCGTACAAAACACATAAATGCAATGTCGGCACCACGTAGAATTTTTTAATGTTAAACCTGGTCGTATGCAAAGTTACCGCTAGGCTTTAAAAGGTTAAAAAAGGTACATTCATAAAAACAGTCTTCAATATGCAGAGTGTCTCTTCTACTGTTTCCCAGAGAATGGTAGCTGTTACTGGATGTCCTAGTGGATGCAAGCTTTCCAGCAATAAACCTGACATGCTTGGGGAAACAATAAACAAAACACTATATACTTAGCAGATACAATTTGACTCTTTGGAAATTTCCACTGCATGAATTCAAACCAAAAGTGACAGGTAATAAAGTTTCATAATCAGTAAACAAGGTGAATGTAAAAAAAAAAGTAGGATAAGAATGCTTACTCCAACATCACTACTACAGATAATATCGCTGGATTCTAACATTTCTTTCATAGCTGAAGATGAAAGGATATATGCTTTCTTCTTCAAGTTTTGTTCTTTGAGATATGATATTGCCACTAGTGTAGGAATGATAACTTCATCCTGCAACAAACAAATGTCACATTTCAATACACGAAAACAAAACAAATAACTGATCTCAAATGAAAATCCTGGAAAGATGAATTATGCAACAACATGTCCCGGGAATAACAATTTTTACTTCATAAGAACTGAGGTTCTTACAGGGCGTTGCTGAGGATTCAAGTCATCTGGGATGTGATGCTGCATCATTTGGTGGTTTCCAATATTTAAAATGATAACAGTGCCTTTCCAATGCCAGGACCCATGCTACTGACACAGTTCTACAAACAAGAATACTTGAATCCCCAGCTCTTCAAACATGATGTATCCCTACCAGCCACTGCCTCCACATCACAATTTGTTTTCACACTGCCATTTCTCGAATGCATTGTTTGGATGGGTTAATACATCATGCACACCATGTAATGCATGGTTTAGTGTACAACACATGACATCACATGGCTTGATGAGTTCAGTGCTTCATAGAATAACTAACATTATAATAGATAATTACACACTTTATTATCCATATCTCTAGGTATGTATACTTCAAGGAGATTCTCTGTGGGCTGAGCTGGAACACAGCCTTTCCGCTGCATGCGAACACTGTTGAGTAGCATGTTTCCAGATATTTTCTCCAGACTTTCTAAACAATTATAATCCTTCCTCAAAAGTGTAAGTTGACCAGCAGCATGACTATGAATAATTAGTTTGAAACATGTGGAATGAAGCAGATGTGAGATAGTATGAGGTATTATTTGAGCAGCTGTCTGGAAAACAACAACTGCAACAAGCCACAAAAACCCATTAGTGTAGTGGGCTACCACTTTTGAATTCAAACAGCCCAGAAACTTAAAAAGAATACTGTACATGATTCGCCCAAACTGCTTTCAATGCCAATAGCTCTTTAAGAATGAAGCTCAATAAACACCTTGATTCAAGTATGTAAAACAGTGACAACTGTAAAAAAAAGGTATGTAATTTTATCATCAATCCCTGCTGAGTCAACTGGAATAAACAAGATTTGTCATGTCTCTTAATGTCTCAGCTTTCAAGGTTACTTCAGACATGTTTGCTTAATTAGCAGTTGCAGTAACATGTATTAATTAGCTGACCTAGCATATGCACATGTACACACACACACACACACGCAATGCCTCAACCCAGACTACAGTCTACACCTGGAGACCAAGTGTAGTGGATGCATCTGCTTCATTGTCTACACCTGCTGGTTGCCGAAGCTAGAAGCCACTTGCTTGTTCTGGAACTCCATGGGGTACAAGAAGGAAGGTAGGTGCGATGACTCAAAGAAACGAGGTTGTAAATTATAGATACAGACATAGGTGTAACTTGGGGAGGGTGGGGGGGGGCAAGGGGCGCAAATGCCCCTCCAATACTTTTTCTACCTAAGAATAGTTTTTTTTTTTGGCTACTGAGTGGAAAAGGGGCAAATAAAAACGTATAAATATTTTCTAAACAATTATTTGGGTGGTGCAAAGACAGAAAAAAATGAAAAAAACTGCATTCAAGTGAATCTTCCCCATCTATCTAACTTGACTCCTTCGCAAATTACAATTTCTAATAATCACAGCCAATTTTGCCCCCCCCCCCCCCCCCCCGTGTTATTAGCCAAGTTATGCCTATGATACACTGTCATAAAAGTTTATACACATGCACACAACTTAAAAAAATATGACCAGTTACATTCTCCAAACTAAAAATTCCATTAATTATATAAAAACCCTCAAATATAACATAACTGGGAATAATGCAGATGTGATGACTAAGTGTATAATTATTAATATTTAACAACATTTAAGTAAAAACCTTCAAACATGCTTATTAAATGTATAAGAGTACCCGTTTATTTACACTGCTACCTGTCTGAATTAATCACTTAACCAGAAACTATACTACTGTATAATTAACAATTTATAGTTCCACCTCATGCCATACAGTTTAAAGTATGTATGTGATAACCGATTCTATCATAAGTATGTGTAGCCAGTGGTAGCCTCACAGTGCTGGTGATTACCATACCTCTGTCACGTGTAGGCCGAATTTCTTTATTTTTCTCATATACTGATTCACCGTTGAAATACAATTGTTTGAAACAAGAAACACTTTCTTCCCAAGTTCCTTAAATCTGTTAATAACTTGTACTGATCCTTCCAATGGAGTATTACCTATCCATAATACACCTGAAATAAAACAAAAACAATATACAGATTCTAACTAAAATTTAAAAACTATGGGATACACAAATTCACACCAAAAACCAAAGATCTGTTGTAGGTTGATTTACTGATTATTTAACACCAGTTTATTGAATTATATAGGGAACAGTTGGGAGGGACCAGAAAGGGAGTGGTCGGTGAAGTGGTTGCAGCCTATTTTAAAGTACAGGGTCTTTATTTTATCTCACAAATATCATTTGTCACTTCCTGCCACTAACCCCACCCTGCACATGGACGATCAGCTGACCGTGTTACATTAATACTAAATACGCCAAAAGTAAGTGGCCACCAACAGTTTTAACATAAAATCAGGAGCCTGTACTGAAATAGCATTTTCACAGGATAAGGCTTACATATTAAGTTTCCCATATTTATCACTGTCCCTATGGATTACAGGTGTAGCTTATACAGCCTATTATGTTTCCTGTTTATCACTGCTTGTTTGGGATGTTACATTGGCACACTAGTTTATGGCACAAGGCACATTAATTTACGGGAGTAGGTGCATGTGCATGGTGCGATATAAACGGTTTCTAAAGGGTGCTAGATGCACCACCTAACGATAAAAGTGGAAACTATATGGTCAAAACGCGTTTGTTTTTATTGCACGTATTCTTTACTCGTCAATGATCATAATGACCATACCTTCGTCGTATGCAGGCGCCGAAGCGTTACTGCAGATTCCGTCAATGAGTTTCGCTTTCAGCTGGACATTCTTACACACACGTAATGGAGTGGAATTTTCCGCCTCTAAGCCCCCTC
>BLKM01000575.1:190614-259724 GCA_013340265.1 Coptotermes formosanus | reverse complement strand
GATTGGAGTAGAAGGAAAATAATACGAGTCACGGGACGGTAAACACAGTGGTAGCAAGAAAGGAGATTCCGAAAGTCTTTCCGCCGACCCCGTGCTGATAACTCTTATCCATTGCTCATACATTGTCACACGCAACGTTTTACACACGGCCGGCAGAAATACTTTCGGAATCTCCTTTCTTGCTACCACTGTGTTTACCGTCCCGTGACTCGTATTATTTTCCTTCTACTCCAATCCAATATACACTACTTTTTCGACATCGATTTTTGGACGCCATCTAATGTAAGACGCACCCCGATTTCAGAAATTTTACAGTGTTAAAAATGTGTCAGAATCGAGGAAGTGCGGTACTCATGCCCACGAGATGGTGACTTACATTCTTTAACACTTGTCACGCACAAATCCATACTTACAATACGAAGAAAACTGCATCTACGGGCTCACTTTTGCAACACAGACCTTTTCAGGAAAGGTGCTGCGAATACGGGAATTAGGCTCTGCAGTAAGGTGCCACATCGGCTACGAAACTGGACCATATCAAATCTTGTAAAAGCGAGCCGAAATCTGTTACATGTATTTTATTCAGTGGATGAACATCTGTCATACTGATTGCATATGGATTTTATAAATATATGAGTTCGACAAGTTATCATATCTCTTTTCAAAAGTACTGATATTTTATATTACAGTATATTATATTGTATTTTATTGTCTCAGTGTTGAAGTATTGAGTTGAGTCTTCGTGACACCTATCTATTACATGATTTTAACATGACATGTAACTTGTAAATTTAGTTTGACATATTCTGACACACGTGTGACCTAGCGTGTGAATGAATAAACTAAATTAATTTGCCTCGTAACGTCTTACACTGGCAAATACTCTTCACTACTGAAGGCGAGTCTGAACTCGTAAATGAGGAAACGGTGCTCAGCAATACAGACGCAAACTTGGACGTCTCATATAACGAAAAACCACGAATTACATTATAGTCACTTTCTTGACATTATCATAAATCAATTTTCAGGTACCAGTGAAGACGGATCGGAACCAAGTTGTAAACTACCACACAACCTTCACGAGAGTGCAAAAGAAGCAAGAAACCTAAACTGCATAACGCTGACGAAATGCCTTGCACGACCCAGGGAGTTACACAACCTCATTAAAAACACAGAATAAACCCTAAAATTAAATTTGGTGCTTATGCTATACGACACAACATGCAACAGACAAATAGGGAACTCACCATCACAATCTGTCAAAACAGTATCGAAAGATGCGAGAAAAGCATCCATTTCTTCTTCGTTGAAACTCGAAATATCGCGGAGATTATGCGCCATATTAAAACTGCAGGAATAATTAGTGCCCTAAATACTTAATCTATTGCACTGTTTAATAAACCTGTATCAAAAGTAAAATACAATCTTCCTGCCACGGTCGTTCTGAACTTAGGAGTCACGCAAAACAATATTCCTGCACCTCTCTCAACACGCCTTAACTTCGGCACGACCCAGCACAGGAGTTCTCATACGGAAATAATAGTCTTCGCGATTACGTAATCGGACTTGTTTAGTCAAAAGATAATTTCACTGACGTGGAGGGTCAATACGAGTTTCGGCGCCCGCATCTCACACCTCTGACTCTCATACCACGTGTTTGTGTTGACATTTTGACCCACGTGTTTTTTTTACCAATCACAGATGGTCCATGATGAAATGATGCTAGTGGAAAGACAAAGAAGAGTAAAGTTCGAGTTATGGTATGAAACGTTACTACCAAGCACAAACGAATTCCCGTAAGTACTGAAACACAGATTTTGTTTGGTAGCGTCTTGCAGACAGCGTACAAACATGTGGACATGCAGTAGAAACTCAGTGTATATATAAATCACAGATACACCGTACCTAACCTCTTCGAATCCCCCATGTGACTTACAATACGTGCATCATCACAGCACGCGTGAAGTAAAAAGTTGGGGGGGCTGTTGTGTAGGATGTGCAACAAAAAGCCCCTTCCATGGCATTGCCAACCTCGTCTTCCGTGATTTTGTCGTTTAAGTACGATCATATATAATATGGAAATTGAACCATTACATCTCCTAGACTGAATGTGCTGCTATTATATGTTTGGTTAGGTAACATGTGACTTAAGCACAGTTTTTAAGTTTTGAATTTTATTTACTGTTCAATTATGTTGTCAAGCACATATAACCATTTTGAGTGCCATATACTCCTAGTACTGATAACTGCCAACTGTTTGGCAACATTTAATTTCCAGCCATCTTCACTGCTATTTTGTAGTTTCTTCACTGGTCAACAAAATTCTTCAACATAGGTTAAAGCCTTCAGTCTCCATCTTTCACAATGCTTTACCAATTAACAGGACATCCGCTAATGAGATTTTTAACTGTTAATTGAATCCATTATCTGGTATCCAGACCGGATGTAGAACTTTCATTCATGACAGATCAAATATAACCAGTTCATGGCGGTCATATGTTTCATACCCGTTTGATGAGTAATACTGTGTCATTTTATGTAACACTGTTATATAAACTTAATGATACACTGTGCTGCATACAAAACAGCTAAGTAGGTATGAAAACTGAGTTTGGTGAGATATGAAAGGTAGTTAATTATGTGGTTTGAACTGGCAGGTGTCTGGAGAGGCTTTAAAACCATAAAAATGTATAAGGATAAACAGTGGCCTTCAGGGTTGTGGAATTGGTATACAAAACCTCTGACTCAAATTCCTCAGTTTTTAAATCTCTTGATTCTTGAGTCCTTTATAAAAGCTCAGTATGTATTAATAATGGTAAACCTACTGAAATGGTTTTCTGCATCTGTCCAGACTGGCCCTGGAGCCCACCCAGCCACCTGTACAGTGGGTACTGGGTCTTTCCGGGGGTAAAGCGGCTGGGGTGTGGACCTAGCCACCTCACCCATTCTAGCACCGAGGCTTATGAAAGGGTAGAGCTATACCTGTACTCCCCCTTGGGCCTTAGTGGCATGTATAGGGTCCCCTTTACCTTTACCTACTAAAATGGTAAATGGTATCATAAGACATTTCATCACCAAAAAACATGAATCATCAGGCTACTCAAACACTAATCACCAACAAATGCACAAAGAGAGTTTTATCATCAATCGTAACACACTCCTACATGTTTTGACCCTGCTGGGTCATCTTCAGGGAGAACTTTTTGTTATTGTTACACTAAGGTTGCACTTTATAGTTGAGTGAGAATGTGCTGTTGACTGTGTACTGCATTGTTTTTGGAGGCGTGAACTCTCTGCGGTCCCGACCTGCACTGCACTGCAGTGCAGGAACTTCTTGTTATCGTTACTCTAAGGTTGCACTTTATAGTTGAGTGAGAACGTGCTGTTGACTGTGTACTGGAGGCTTGCAAGCCGGGACCGCAGAGAGTTCACGCCTCCAGTACACAGTCAACAGCACATTCTCACTCAACTATAAAGTGAAACCTTAGCGTAACGATAACAGAAAGTTCTCCCTGAAGATGACCCAGCAGGGTCGAAACATGTAGGAGTGTGTTACGATTGATGATAAAACTCTCTTTGTGCATTTGTTGGTTATTAGTGTTTTTGTATAATATAGTGCATGGACATGGAACACATTAAAATCATCAGGCTACTTTTTAGACTTACAACCTGCATTTAAGTATAAGTCTAATAGTTATTGTAGCCAGTATCCATTAAGATTTTATGTCGAAGTCCAAATTGGAGTTGGTACATTTTTACTAACTCTGACTCAGACTCCACCAAAATTCCTTCCAATTAGACTCAGACTCTGACTCCACAGCCCTGCTGGTCTTGAGATTCAAACTAGATAGTCTGGACTAAACACGTGTGATGGGTCTGGACTCTTCAGTTAAATCGTGTATAATGTTTATAACAAGACACTGTCTGTCATACATGAGGACCTGTAATGAAAAGTGAATGTACTCTGCCAAATACTGCAGAAATTCAATGGAAAAAGGAGGAGTGAGAGTATTTGTTCAAAAAAACCTAAAATTCACCGATATTAATGTAGATGAGTACTGCCTAGACAAGGATACAGAAGCTTGTGCTTTGAAATTAAAATCCATATTTTCAAATATCTGTATTTTGGCCCTGTATAGAGCCCCATCCGGGAACTTTTTTCAATTTTTAAAAGACTAAAATCCATCCGTGATATATTGCATAGACAAAAAACTGAAATGTTATTTGTGGTGACATACATGTAAACTATCGCGTTGAAAATAATAGGAAAAAGTGTTTAGACTCTCTGTTACTATCCTACAATCTGTCCAGTGCTGTAAGCTTTATGACAAGAATTCAAAATAACTCTGTATCAGCGGTTGATAATATTTTCATTGACAACACAAAATTAGAAACTTGCACTCTTACACCTCTCTTGAATGGCTTGTCTGACCATGAAGCACAACTCTTACAGATACGTTATATTGATTTGGAGACTCAGAACCAACATCAATTGATAAGGAAAATAGACAGTCACTTGATGGCTGACTTTGTCATGAAATTGAGCTGTGAAACATGGGATGCTGTATTCGAAGATGTTGACATTGGCACTAAATTTAATTCCCTTCTCAATACCTACTTAAGGATCTTTTACTCAAGCTTTCCTTTAAAAAAAGTTAGAAACACAACCACAAATGACAACAGGAATAAAAACCTCATCTAAGCACAAAAGGGAACTTTATCTGACCTGTTGGGACAGTAATGACCCAAGGTTAAAACGTAACTACAAGCTATAGTGCAAAATTTTGTCAAATGTCATTTTGGAAGCCAAACAAAATAATTATAACAACCAAATCCTAAAATCCAATAATAAAATTAAAACCACCTGGGAAATTGTAACAGTAGAATCAAGCAAGAAAATTAATAAAAATAACAATGTGGATATACAAGAAATAAATGTGGATGGTGATTCCACTGATAATCGCCAAGTTATTGCTAGTGTGTTTAATGAATACTTCCTTTCAGTTGCTGAAAGAACTCTCCTTCAAGACAATAATACTAATAGTAATAATAATGCTGGTATTAGTGATATTAAGAGTAAACATAGTGACAACAGTAACAGTAATCAGGCATACTCTTTGGCTAACGCCTTTAACAACCCATTTCCAAACATACAACTCAAATTTTCAACAACAAAGGAAATTGAAAACATAATTAAATCCCTTAAATCTAAAAATACATGTGGATATGATGAAATATCCACTAAATTACTTAAAATTAGCTCTGCTTATATTACCTCGCTTCTAAATCGTATATGTAATACATCCTTTTTATCAGGGACCTTTCCTCAACGCTTCAAGTACTCTACAGTAAAACCGTTATTTAAAAAAGGTGATATAACGGACATTTCCAACTACAGACCAATATATATACTGACCTCTTTTTCAGAAATCCTTGAAAAAGTAATGTATAACAGCCTACTTGAACACGTTAATAATAACAACATTTTAGTGAAAGAATTATTTGGATTCAGGAAAACTCTAACAATAGAAAAAGCAACCTATGAACTAAATAATGAAATCATAGGTGCCCTTAATACGAAATTACTAGTAGGCGGCATCTTCTGTGAAATAGCTAAAACATTTGATTGCATTAATCGTGACACTTTACTATTCAAATTAAATTTCTGTGGAATAAATGGCAAAGCTAATAATTGCATTAAATCATACCTTGTGGACAGGTACCAAAGGGTGGAAATAGAAAACATAAACTTTAGTCATCAGGCAGCTTCAAAATGTGGTAAAATAAGGCTTGGTGTCCCACAAGGATCCATACCAGGTCCTTTGCTCTTTCTTCTCTATATAAATGATTTATCGAACTTTGTTAAGGATGAATCTAAACAAATCCTATTTGCAGACGATACTAGTATAGTAGTTATCAACTCTAATCCCATAGATTTTATAAGCGACATAATGACTGTATTTGAATACTTAAATAAATGGTTCAGAGCCAATAGTCTCTCACTAAATTTTGATAAAACCCATTTCGTGCAATTTACAACTAAAAGTGGACCCCAAATTAACTTGGATGTAAGCTACGTTAACAAAACAATCTCTAAAGCATATGACACAAAATTCCTTGGATTACATATAGACATATACACTGTCTTGGAAATTACATATTGAGCAGGTTCTACACATGCTAAGTGCAGCTTGTTATGCACTCAGATCTGTTAAAACCTACATGTCTAAAGAAATACTGAAAATGGTTTGCTATGCCTATTTTCACTCCGCTATGTCATACGAAATAATATTCTGGGGAAACTTTACAGATAGCACACATATTTTCAAAATACAAAAAGGGGCACTTAGAATTATCACAGGAAGCAGGAATAGAGACTCTTGCAGCAATTTATGTAAACATTTAAAAATACTACTATTTCACACACAATCATACTCTCACTCCTATTATTTGTGGTAGACAACAGAAGTATGTACACTTTAAATTCTGACATCCATAACATAAATACTAGGCGAAAACTCAATTTCCACCAACCTTCATCAAATCTATTTCTATACCAAAAAGGAATTTACTCCTTCAGCATCAAAGTGTTCAATAACCTCCCTCAAAGTCTTAAAAAATTAACTGATAATAGTAAGCAATTTAAAACAGCACTGAAACATTACTTATATACTCACCCCTTCTACTCCATAGATGAATACTTCAATGTAAATGAACACTAACTAACTAACTAACTAACTAACTAACTCCATGGAGCAGAGGCCTTCTTGAGAAGCTAACAGTTCCTCAGCTAGTTAAGAAATTCCCCGCATTTTATGGAACTCGGAGGTTCATTACCCCATTCACAAGAGCCTGCCACCTCTCCCTGTCCTGAGCCAGCTCAATCCAGTCCATGCCCCCCATCCCACTTCTTGAAGAGCCATTTTAATATTATCCTCCTATCTATGCCTGGGTCTCCCAAGTAGTCACCTTCCCTCAGGTCTCCCCACCAAAATCCTGTATGCATCTCTCTTTTCTCCCATATGTGCTACATGCCCCGCCCATCTCATTCTTCTTGATTTGATTACCCGAATAACATTTGGTGATGGGTACAGGTCATTAAGTTCCTCGTTATGTAAACAATAACTAGTATCAATTCTAAGCAAAAGTGTATTCTCAAGCATGTTACTATATCATTTTGCTTATCTTTAGACTTGACTGTAGTATCCAATTATCATGGTAATATTAATATTGCATTATAATCTTATTAATTTTCAAGCAAGACCATGTTGTACAGATATTATGTATTTGTACTAGACTTGTTCCCTATCCTATGGTGTCAACCAGTACTTGGATTTACAGGATGTAAATCAATTCAATTCACTTCAATTCAATTCAATTCAGTTCATCAGTAACTTAATCAGAAAAGCAAGGAAGCTCTGACAAGTGAAAAATTACTTTCTATCAGTTAGTGGCAGAGAAAAGTTTTCACTTTTTCTTTATCAGAGGCCCTGCTTATATTTTCCTGTGATTTGTATTTTGTCATTACCTTCATTAGGGTTTGTCTCCATTTCAGAATTGTGAATAAACTGAAATATGGGTCCTCAAGGAAGCTCTGGTAGCTTGAAGGATGCTGCAATTGATTTTTCTGCAGGATCACTGGGTACGTCGATAACCTTGAAACAACACGTGTTTCACTTACAATAGAAATTGTAAGTGAAACCCACCTTCACCTTCACGGTCAAGCAAGAGTTTTTGGTCGGCTTGACCCTGAAGATGAACACACTACATTTGTTAAAAACATCAGGAACTATTTACCCAGCAACACCGCCACACAACCCAGAAGACTAGCTTCTTCAACAGTACAGCTACAAGAACCCCAGATCTCTCAAGAAATGGACTGATCATTGTGCAAGTCTAGCTGTAGGCTGATAAAGCAAAGTTAGAATTAAAAGTTTCTCCTATGCCCAAGCCCGATGCCATAAACACACATGGGAGAACGAAGGTAAAGCTCAACATATTCTCAGTCTTGCCACTAGCTTGGGATGAATGCTCCTCTTCAATTCTAAATGAGCTGTCCCAGTTTCTTAGTTATATATGGGAGGATATTCAAACTTAACTTATTAGAATATGTTGTGAGGGTGTAAACTAGATGAAACACACTCAGGGTAGGGTACAGTGGTGAGGGGTTTTGTGAACACGCTCACAATTCAAGTTCCATCAAAGCAGGCATTTCGTGACCAACCTAGTAATTACCAGCCTTCCCAGGAGGCCACAATATGACAGAGTTAGTCATAACACTGAAATAGTACAAAGACACCATCACTAATAATGACAGTGCATGTTCCAAAGTCATGGGAGGAGACCCATAAAACTGAGTGACTGGTGTTAAATTTGCCATATTACTGCTTAATATCCAGTAAAAGTCACTCTTTTGTAATTTTCAGATAAAAATATTTCAGGTCCAGTTGGTAATATGTTACTTGTAATTTCAGGTGGTGTGGGACTAGTGTACGTTGGCCAGCCCTTAGACACCATTAAAGTGAAGATGCAAACATTTCCACACCTTTATCGGGGGATGGTTGACTGCTTTCGACAGACTCTAATGAAAGAAGGAATCAGCAAGGGACTGTATGCTGGAACAGTTCCAGCTATCGTTGCTAACGTGGCTGAGAATTCCGTACTGTTTGCTGCATATGGAACATGTCAGAAAGCGATGATGATGCTGACAAAAAAGGAGGTCCGTATGTATTAATAACACAAAATGTGTTCACTCAATTTGTGCACTGTGCCAGTCTTCACTACTGTCAAGCAGCACTTTTACTTCCTGGAAGTACTCTTTTCAGGTGCTAAGATATTTATTCTGGCACGCCAACCAGATCCCACACTGACACATTAAGAGCTCACTACTGGTGCTGTGCACAATTTAGTATACAGTGATTAAATGCCAGTTCACAGTTATGGGTCCACAGGTCATGGTTCGGCAGACTTAGCACAAGCAGTTTCAATGTGAAAAACACTTGTTCAAAGTGTGGTTTCAAAATAAACGTGCACCTTGATCCAAAGTTTGATGGTCTATACAGATTTTCAAACATTTTAATTTTAGAGGAAAAACAAAATGTGACCAGCCATGACATGAGCTGCCATTTGTAATGTTAAAGCATTCTCAATTGAGAGACAGGTGCACAACTTTGGTAGTGATTATGCTGAATGTTTACATTGATATTGAGCTCTTCATAGAGACTTACAATCCTAGTTACGGTGATTCCAATTTTCAGAAAGCAGAAGACTTGAGTACCTTGGCCAATGCATCAGCAGGTTTCTTTGCAGCATTTTTTTCCTCATTCACTCTGTGCCCTACAGAACTCATCAAGTGCCGCCTACAGGCCATGAGAGAGGTGCAGATGCAGTCTGTCACTAAGAGTGGCCATCATCAAATGGTGTGTATGAATCGTTCAATACTTCGTACTTATTTTAAAGCATACTCCATAATGAACCCAATTTGCTTCTTATACTTGTAATAACAGACAGACTTGAAGGTTTATCATGAAAATCATAAATGTATAAATTTGTGAAATGCTTATTTTCCAACACACTAAGATCAAGATACAGGCATGTGCATGGATGCATGTGTATATAAATATAATACACACACACATATATGAAGTTCACCCAATAACATGCACCCAATGAAGGCACAGAATGGGAGCCGAGGTACAGCTCTACTCTTTCTTTAACCTCAGCACTAGATCGGGGTGGGTGGTCAATGACACACCTTGGCCACTTTACCTTTGGGAAAGAACCCCGGTACCCATTGTAGCGGACTGGGTGGGCCCCAGGGTCACTGAATGGGTATGGAGGTGAGGAAATCTCTTGTCCCCACAGGGGTTCAAACCCCAAACCATCTGGCCTGTAGCAAGTTGCTATACTGACTATGCTATCCCATATGTATATATCTACAGTTAAGTAAAACAATAATTTTTTCAGTTAGTTGATACAGCTATGATTCAGGCGCCTTACTTTGACAGAAAAGCATGGACAGAAAGTGCTTGAAAAAAATTTGGACCAGACTGGGATAAAGTCAGTGGATTAGAATATTACAGGAAGCAGTTCATGATTTATAGCTAAGACCATCTAATGTTGTTGAGACAGTGCAGTCTATGTGGCTACAGTGGGCTATGAATGTGGATGGGATGGGGAGAACAAATGCAGAGTAACTGTGGTGTGGAACCCCCTTACAACATTAATAAGATTACAGGATAATATTATTATGATGTATCTTAGAGGAACAGGTTGTTTTGGTGGGAGGTGGCTTGAAACTGGCTCTGGATATGTCAGAATGTTTAAGAACAGTTTTGCATATTGTTATAATTCAAAAATGTCACAAATTTTTATTATTATATTATTGTATTAGTTTACATTAGAATTTTGCTCTTTTTTCATGTTTTCATCTAAGTTGCACGTTTCTTGTAAATTTTATAAATTTTCTTAATGTGGTTTGGTCACGCACAATTTGTTCTGCAGCGAGTTGGCATCACTGTGGAAGAGTTTACATTCAGCAGTCTTCATGCAAAGCAGGTGTAGATTTCACTGTTTTGTTCTAGAAATAACTTATTAAATTGTGTACAATGCTGACATCTTATTTTACGAAGTCCTGTGTAAAGTGTTATTCTACACCATCACCCATGGTTCAGAAAATTCCCTCGTCCAGTGCCGGGCAGGTCGCAAGGCAGCCAGATGAGGGAGGTACAACTTGTACTTTTATCACCATGATTTTTCACTTCAATTACAGATTGGCCCATGGAAACTCACACAGAATATAATACAGCAGGAAGGAGTCCTAGGCTTGTTCCGAGGGTTAGGCACAACAATAGCTCGTGAAATGCCAGGGTACTTTTTCTTTTTTGGTGGTTATGAAGCTACTCGTGGTCTACTTACACCAGCAGGGAAAACGAAGGATGAAATTGGTACAGAACTGTGTATTCTTGAATGACTCATCATTTTTACTTCATTCAAAAGAGGAAATTGAGACTATTCACGGTATGGCTTTTCCTGAAGGTCATCCAGTAAGTGTGTATGTCTTTTTCCTTGTCTTTCCATCCCCTCTACTTTTCAGTAATGTGTTTTATAAGGCAGTTCCTACCAGGCGTGTGACAAATCCAGTTAGCCTTGCTTCGTTTTATTGTCCGTAGAATGTTCCTTTCCTTGTTGACCCTGTAATACTTCTTCATTCTTACCGTGATCAATCCAACTGTCTCCATCCTTCTCCAGCACCACATTTAAAAAACTATCAAGGTATTCCTGATCGACTTCCTGAAGTGTCCAAGTTTCAGCACCATACAAAGCTATGCTCCGAATGTGGCGTTTCACTAGTTTCTTAAATTTAAGTCCAATTTGCTGCTTAAAAAGTCTTCTTGTTGAATGGGATATAATGTATGGACTTTAAAACTCATCTGTAGACCTTACAGCATGAATTAAATGGGAGGACATGCTTACCACAGTTGTTACAATTATTTCAGCCCTTTTAATTTTTGGTTTTATAGATATCAAGAACAGTCCATGTCTCCCAAACTATTTGGTATGGAGATGTGAATAAAAAACCATGTACCAGAGCATAATCACATAACCAAGAGTTGAAGATGAAATCTGTGATGTGATGCTGTGTCGTTTGGCAAGTCCCATATGTTTTGAACAAACACAGTGCCTTCATCTTCAGGGTCAGGCCAATTACTTGGCCCATCGTCCTTGTAACCTATTTACCTAAGGCCAATCTTAGGGTTATCCTTCCGTTTCCTCCTCAGTGCTCCAAGTTGTATTCCCACCCAACTGTGTCCTGTTTACCTTCTAGATTTCGTGACTGTATCGACATTAATCACGTCACAGCTGAGTATGTAGCACCACTGCTGCATGTTATGGAGGTCACGGATTCAAATTTGGAAAGTTTTATTATTTTCCTCAGTCCTTTCAGACAAATGCTGGAGCAGTACAGGTGATGACAACATTTTTCCAGTTTTCTCCAGTTACTCCTCATTCACACAACCATCCTGCCATTGGTGCTATGTAACCCATCCAGTTGAAAAACATCATGAGTGACCCAAGAACATATCAAACTTACAATGCCAAGTGATGTGTACGAATCGTGAACTTTCTCATTACATAATAGCTTAAACTGCATCCTTCTTAGGTCCATACATTATCATTATAATGTTATTTTCAAACAGCTGGTTCTCTCACATTAAGAGATTATGTAACTGGTTTTCAGTGAAAAGTTGTATCCTCACTTATGTAGGATATGATATTTCCTGCAGGTCCGCTGCGCACAATGATAGCTGGTGCTGTTGGTGGAATTGTGTTCTGGATTGTAATCTTCCCTGCTGATGTTGTCAAGTCACGGATACAGGTGTCCAGACTCAGTGGTTCTCTGTTATCCATCATGGTGCAGATATTCAAAGAGGAAGGTAAGAATTTCAAACAAAGAAAACGTAATCAAAACTGAAGAACAAAAACAGAATCAAACTTCTGATAACATGGCCCATAGTCCACTCTTGGATCCTACTTTGTTACATTTTGCATCTTCATTTCCTTAAGAACTTTGATTTCTAAGTTCTTATACAGGTTAAGTACCTCCTATTCTGACCACCTGTGGGGCCCATCCAGCCTCCTATTCAGTGGGTACCGGGATTTTTTCTTGGGGGGATGAAGTGGCTTGGGCTTGATTTTGACCACTCATGACCACCTAGCACTGAGGTTAAGAATGAGCAGAGCCTGCCTCTGGTCTCCCTACATGCCTTTGTCACATGGAGAGGGACAACTCTACCTTTTTACCTCCTATTCCTAAGCACCTGCCATAGAAACATACATGTGACAATTCCGCACGTTAGTAATGCTGGTCTAGATGTGGTGGCAAAGAAAGAAGACTGCCAAAAATCATACGCATGTTTTGAGTATGCCTGAACTGTCTTTTTGTTAAGCTGCATCTTAACATTTTTATATTTTTAGGCTATCAAGCCCTGTACAGTGGATTGCAACCTACATTAGTTAGAACAATTCCAGCAACTGCAACGCTCTTTCTGCTGTATGAAACAACGAAGAAAGTGCTGCATAAACTTTGTGATTGACACTAACATAAGTGTTATCACACTGGGAATTGTATGAAGTGTCCTGTGTAGCGCATATCATCCTGACTGCCACTTGAGAGGCTTCCTCACAGTACACATGACAAATATCAATTATACCAACGTAGTGTAGAATTTTAGTATACTGTATTTATTTTCATAATTATCTGTATGTAATTCATAAATCTTTTTTGCTGAAACAGAAAATAAGGTAATATTAACTCTTGTCAGAGCCAGATATCTTTGGTTGACTGTAAAGAAAAGTGCAGTGTGCTCTTTAGGTGAAATCAGAAATATACATGAGCTGTAGCAATTATTTGTTTTGAAAAGTATCTTGGAGATGTACAAAGTGCTCAACAAATTTAACACCTCATTACTGTAATCAAGAAGGGTCTATTTTAAACCGGATTACTGTAATAAAGAGGGACCAATATTGCATCTGATTACTGTAATAAACAGGGACCAATTCTTATGAAAGATACCATGTGAGAACTGTTGTAACTGCTATTTGTAAATGATTAAATTTTTGTACTGTTACTAGATTGTTATGCCTTAATCGCAGTTATCTTTGCTGCGGCGAATCACTGTATGCCAAAACCTTCTCCGTTGTACTCTGTTTCTAGTATCTGTGTCCATCCATACTGTTTTACATACCATCTGTCCCTTATCCTTGCTGACCCAATGGTCAGTTATTCAGTACCGTAATTTTAAAATTCTGTAAGGCATCCATATGTCGCTCATGTCCCTATTCCTACACCCACAATGTGATCAACTTTCTTGGAGTAAAATTTTAGGTTCTCATGGTGGTGACATTGAAGATTGCTGTCTTGTGGGGTGTGATGCTGTGTGTTACCCTGATGTTGGAGACAGCAGGCGAGCATGTTGCTCTGAAACACTGGTGTCAAGCAATTTCCTTGCAGTCTTTGTACTTTTATATTTTGTGTAATATCCTGGCTTCAGATTTTATACCCTCAATTTCCAACCCTATGTCATTGTGGAATTGGAGGGGGAGGGTGGGAGAGTGACTGTGATTGAGGCAACTGGCAGACAATAAAGTAATGTGGCGACATGGATCCTAGTTAACTGGTACCTTGAATGGCCTGTTGTGAAGCCTGAAAGAGATGGCTAAATGGGTTCTTAACCCTTTAAAGATGAAGTGTATCTGTTTTATATAAGGACTCAGTGCGTACCGCGCTGTAAACACTCTCCACTTCGGTTATAAAAACCAATCTCTTAATGTTTTATAAGGCAAAAGTTGCTGTTTGTTCTGAGATCCGTACAAAACACATAAACGCAATGTGGACACCACGTAGAATTTTTTAATGTTAAACCTGGTGGTACGTAAAGTTACTGCTAGGCTTTAAAAGGTTAGTGAGGAGCTTCATACTTTGTACTCTTCACAAATATTATTAGGGGGATCTCCTCAAGGATTGACTGAAAGCAAGTAAAAAGGCGAAGTTATCGCAGTCCTCAACATGAAGGACTACAGGCAGAGCTGAGGTACAGATCCAAACATTCTTAACCTTGGTGCTAAATGGAGATCAGTGGTCAACATCACACATAGGCCACTTTAACCCCAGAAAGAACACCAGTACTCACTTCAGAAGAGGCTTGGTGGGTCCCAGAACCAGGTTGCACATTTTGAAGGAGACAAAAATCTCTTGCTTTTACCAGGATTTGAACTACGGACCGTCCAGCCAGTAGCCTAGTCTCCATAGTGACTATGCTATCCCTGCTCCTTTGTAAACAAATAATGGGTGTCCTCAGTCACTTTCTGGTAAATTTAGTAGTTACTACATCAAGCAGTAAATTTCTAAGTGACGTGGGTTTGCGGGCCATTTTTAATGGAACACACATGTGTTTGAATGTCATGGTGTAGGGAAAAGACTGCAGTGAAATGTAATTATTTAAGGGTGGGTAGTGGAATTTTCTGTGTGGAGAAATATCTAGTGAGTAAAATATTTGTCTGCCTGCAGAAATAGGCTAACATTTGTTGACCTAGTTCTCTTGTCCTTGTTTCTATATGGGACAAAGAACTACTGTCAGAGGAAAATATAACAAAACTCAGAATAAAATTAATAAAATCACATACAATCTACAAAATCAAAGCTCACTCACTTAGCTTTGTTGCCAACACCACAGCATACATTATGTCACTGTACAGGACACTTCTTGAAATTCCTGCTGTATCTTTGTTGCTAGGTATTTTTCGTGTTCCTCCACAGGGAGTTCCTTCCATTCAAACCATGGAACCTGAAAACATACAGACGTGTTATGACACAGACTGAATGAGGCAAAGCAATTTCATCTGTACCACAAAGAGATTTGAATTTGTATAACCGAAGAAACAAAACTTACAACTACAGGTTTGTAACCCAACAGCTGCAGGTGTCGCAATTTGGAAGACAAGGCACCGACAGGTTTGTTTAGTATTCTTATGTAAGAATTCCAGCCACCAACTACAATGCAGTACCATTTTGTATCTGGGATAAGCGGAGGCCTTTTGCAGGATCCAATCTCCAACTTCCGGAACACAGGAGGAATATCGACAGCTGAACCTCCAGCACCAATGCCATACACAATGTCTGTAATCACATTAAGGATAAGAAACAACAGAACACAAATGTTCTCTTGATGTTTCACGTTTTATGAGTTCAAGTATTCACATGCCACAAGATATGTCAGTAGATTGACAGAGCCACTTGAATTGGGGTTCAGTTTCTAAAGGGGAGGAGAGGAGTCTTTTTTACCACAATGCTGACAGTAGTTCTGGGGCCCACCCAGCCTCCTGTCCAGTGCACAGTGGGGTCTTTTTGCCCAGCAATAAAGCAGCTGGAACATGCAGTTACAGTTCCCCTCATGTCATTTGACGTGTTGAATCTTCAAGTTCCAGTACCAGAGATCTAGCATGCACAAATGCACGTAACAAATTTGAACATACCTGCTCGTTCTCGATGTGGAATGAGATGTGCCAAGTGCACTTTCTCATGACCACCAAGAACTGAGATTGCTGCAGAGACGACTTCCAAAAGCATCCGATCTGTTGAACTTAGTTTCCTTCCAATTAAATCCTTATATTCCCAGATCCTGTCTGTGTATATCTAAAGTGAAAAGTCTAGCTGTTAGGTACATGGCAATGAGCATTATTACTTACTAACCAACCAACCAACCAACCAACCAACCAACCAACCAACCAACCAACTAACTAACTAACTAACTAACTAACTAACTAAATGGAGCAGAGTCCTTCCTGAGAAGCTAACAGTTCCTCAAGGCTAGTCAAGAAATTCCACATATTTTACGGAACCCAAAAGTTCACTGCTGCACTCACAAGTGCCCACCACCTGTCTCTAACCTCAGCCAGCTCAATCCAGTCCATGCCTCCCCATCCCACTTCTTGAAGATCCATTTTAATATTATCCTCCTATCTATGTCTGGGTCTTCCGTCTGATCCTTTTCTATCAGGTCTCCCCACCAAAACCCCGTATACACCTCTCCTGTCCCCAGAATGTGCTACATGCCCCACCAATCTCAATGAGCATTATTACATGGTGAAAATTACAACAATCAGCACATCTCAGTCATTGACATTCATACAATATGCTTCCTTTTCCAGCCATATAAACTTAATATAACTCGTCCTTGCAAATAGTATTTCAGGTCCACTATTTGCTTCAATACAAAGATATTTTGTCGCATTTTCGAAATTATGGACCTAAGCGTCAAATATTGCATGGATAAGTTTGTGACTGAGTTCCTGAAACCACCTAATTTAAGCCAACAAATGTTCACAAATCATATCAAAACATAAGCACCCAACATGTTTCAACATAACTGTCACCATCTGGGGTCATTCTAAGTAATGTAACACTTTTTTTTATACTGTTCATCTCCGTGCATTAAAATCAATTGCAGAAATGAGAACCAACTAAATGCACAATTTTGTACTACTTTGTTATGTTTTATTCACTATTTTCCCTCCAACATGTTCTGGTGAGCTGCCATCTTCAGGGAGGCTACATCACTTTATTATGAAAACACGCGATCAAAACGTGCTGTCCGTGTTATTACTAAAATGTTTTAATAATAGCATGGACAGCACATTTTAATTTCGTGTTTTATATAATAAAGTGATGTATCCTCCCTGAAGATTGCACCTCACCAGAACATGTTGGAGGGACAGTAGTGAATAAAACGTAACAAAGTAGTATAAAATTATGCATTTAGTTGGTTCTCATTTCTGAAATTAAAGTAACACTGTTGAAGGTTATCATTACATGTCTGAATACAATAAACAGTATTGCTGACTAACTTTTCTTCTGTAAGTTTCAAATTACTCATTTCTTGATTGAATTGCACAGATATTATCCCGATTATACTTGGTTAAGGTCTATAAATGTAACATTTTTATTTAAACTTCACTTATATAGTGGCATTATTTTATCAGACAACTGTTGTTGAGTCACTTCCTATCAGCTCACTTAACTTACAACCCTTTAATGTTCACTGAACAGTGCGTTTCTTATGTGTGATGTGCGTTTGCAAGTTGATGCAAAACATTCCAGCACCTTCTTTAACCTTTCAAAGCCTAGTAGTCACTTTATATACCAACAGGTTTAGCATTCAAAAATTCTACTTGCTGCCTACACAGTGTATTTTCCCTGTACAAGATTAACTGATTGGTTTTTATAGCCAAGATGGGGAGTGTCTGCTGTGATATATGAATTCTGTTTTTCTTTTTCTTTGTCAAATACCTCCTTGAAGATGGCTGAAGAAGGCCGAAACATGAAGCAGGCTTGCTATATGGTTGTATACTTCTGTATCAAACTGTTGTACAGGTTTTGGAATAAACTTTGTAAAATCATCTTACTGCGCACAACATGAATAATATTAAATAGCCTTCACATTTTTTACCGGTATATGTGCAGCCATTCCTCATTCCTGCACAGATGACTTACTTTTGCTAGATAGTTTCTAATTTTCGGGTCAAGTCGGTTTCCACTGTATTCAGGGCATTCTAATTCCACACTCATGTCCAAACTTAAGATTTCACGTCCAACCTTGAAATAGTTTTTTCCTGAAAAATTAATTACAGTAATGCAAAATGAAGAATGAAATGTTTTAAATACCATATCAATTTCAAACCTGAGGTTAATGGGAAGGCAGCCCCAAGAACGAAGAACTGAATTTGATAATTATAACAACAACAATGATGACATGACGATGATGATGATCACACAATACAGGAAGTATTACACTCTCAAACATGAAGCCCGGGCAGCGGGGATCACATTGGTTCAAGAGAAGTACCAGGGAGAAATGGACTGTGATAACAGGCAACAAATGATGATAATTATGATGATGATACCAGGAAGGCACAAAATCAAGGAACTACAAAAAACAGTCATATTGGGCACTGCATGCATACTTCAAAAGTGCTAATGTAAAAGTACAAAATATGCAACATGAGAAATAACACTACATGCACTGTACATTGTAACCACAGAAGAGGTGCAACACTATACACCCTAGAAACATGGTTTCAGGCATATAATTGTACATACCCTGCATAAAGGTGGTGGTGGTGGTGATGATGATAGTAATGTCAAGTTGGAACTAACACTTCAATCACCAAACTGAAGTGACTACATGCTGGACACCACAGGTCCAGGACCTTTCTCCAAAAATAAAATGGCTCACTCACATTAACCTAGCACTCCAGTTATGAATGCTATGTCTGATTCGCCATACACCTTTGTCAGGTCAGGCGCTTAGGCCAGCACATGGACAGCATAAGCCACCTAACACATAAAATGACTGAACAGAACAAGAATGGAATTTCCCTAGAAAGGATCTTCAGTGCAACAGTTTTACTGGAATCCCCCAAATATATGCAGTATGAAAAAATGTGATTAATGGACATTGCAGTTATGATGGTTCATTTGTGATTAATTTTTAAAACGAAGGCCACAATGAAATCCAAGTTCTGTTCATACCCACAAAAAACAGCACGAAAAAGTGGCTGATTCTTCTTCCTTTCTACCTTCCAGCATCATTCTCAGCAATCAACCTTTGCCTATCACAGTGTTATGCACTTTTAAGGATTCTGACAATGTTCTTTGGTCACACTCATGACTGAAATTTTCAACTGCTCAAAATTTCAGTCAACTATCCATCCTTAAGTGTTGTAATGAAAAGTAATTTCAGTCTGATATAAAGTAGTAAGTTCAGACATCACCAAATTATTCCAGAACAATGAAGAAAGAAGGGAGTGAACTGATGTAGAGTAAAATTGCAATCTTTTGGCACTCTGATGCACAAGCAGCCTAGTGTATGACAGTAGTGGGGGTTGTAGAGCAGCCAGATGAGGCGACAGACTGTGGGTGCAGTGTGTCACCTTCCTCTCTAAAAGCATGCATCTGTGTTCTCACATTCTCATATAATTTCTTCTGTTGGGGTCCAACAATAGCAGAAGTATTCCACAACCATCTGCATGGTTTCAATGGTTTCCTATTTTAGACAGCGCCATAGTGTAGTACCAGTATTCTAAGAAGGACAGTGTTTTTTTCAGATAATAGCTGGCAACATGGAACAATCTCCACTCTGTAACTGCTTGTAACAAACTAATTCAAATGCCCCTCTAATCCTGCCTGCGGACGATACCGAGTGGAGAGACTAAAATTGGTTGTTTGCCCAGTGCCATAACATTGGGACCAAGGTTTAGTCAACTGTTAACAAATCATCCTTCTCAAGGATATGAATTACATTAACATGACCTAACCAAACCTAACCTAACCCAAACCAACCTAACCTAACCAAACCTGCACGACATAATGTAAACTGAGAATAAAAATGAGGCTATGAGTCTTAAAATGTAACATAATCTGTCATACCATAAACAGCATGGATAAAATTTATATCCAACACTTTGCTGGTCTCTTCCTTGAGGAAAACCTCTTGTATGGACAGATAATGGAGGCAGCATGACAGACATTTTGGATACAGCTTAATTTCTTCTGTCCTCTCACTTCTGCAGAGTTCTTGAGCAATCAACTTGTAGATAGAGGGCTCCATTTTATGTTCATAGTTGTACATGGACAAGGCAAATGCAAGTCTTTCAAGATCCTTCAACCTGCATGATTCAAGTTCATTAACCAATCGCTGCACAATCTTATTCATTATCCCTTCATGATATAACTGCACATTTGTACCTACTAATGCAATGTGTGTGCAGCACAGTCGCGACAGTCGGTCAATATTTGGCATGAGTTTATCCATAAGAACAAACAACATGTCCGCACTTGTCGGTTGAAGAGAGTAGCGGATTACTTTAAGAAGAGCAGCTAGTGTGATTTCATGGATCGTGTCCACTGAACTCATAATCCGCCTGATAAGCTCTGTAAGAAGAGTCTGACTGGTGATTGGTTTTTCACTTTTAAAAAAACCCATAGCAAGAATTCCAAGTTCATCCACAGTTAGTTGATCAAGACATTTTTCAAGACTGTATTCAAAATCATAAACCGATATACGGGGTGGAAATTTACGGCGTATGTTTATGTAGAACACACACTGAACTAACTGCGCAGGGGTGAGTTTCTCTGGTCTGCGACTTAATCTCACAGTACAATGCCACATGAACTCTGAAAGTCTTCCTAAATGAAGCACGTACCAATGATCAGCAACAAGCAGCAGTTTATTACGATCCCACTTTTTCATTCTTAATGAACACTCCTTGTCAACCGTATTCCATAACTCAACATAATTTCGAGAAGATGCTTTCTCAGCTGGCCATAATCTGAGACAAGCCAATATTCCTATCAGATCGTCATCACTTAGCTGTGGGCATTTGAGACCCATTGTTCTAAACAGTCCATCAAACATTTCTTCCTGCACTGAAACCCCTTTCTTAGAACAGTACAATGATAGCTTTTTAAAGCTAACAAAAACACTTTCTGCAGATTCATTATGCCAATCTTTCGTTATCATACGTTGAAATTCATCATCAGATATCCTTTCTGTTTCATCAAGATAATCTTTAGGAGCTAATGTAGTTGAATACACAGGATTTTTTTCCAGTACTGCATGAGCATATTCATTTTCAACGCTCCTAAAGGTCGTGGACAACCTCGATAAATTTGTGATTACAGTCTTCACATGCCCTGTAACTTGACGAGATAATATACTGGCTCCAAGCGAAAAATGAACACGTCTATAAGCCTGAAGGTTCACGAAATTTGTTCCCCACATACCCGGTACATGGTAACGAAATTTATGTACCTGCACACGAGACAGAAGTCCACATTCCCGGACTTTACTACGGTCAACTCTACATAAAGTATTTGACAGTCGTGATACAAAGTATTTTAACATTCTTTATACTTTATTATATACAGTGCTTCAAGATTTTCTGTGCGAAAGTACAAATTTTAAAAGTGAACCATAAACTTCCTTCCTTAACTCAAATCCACCACTCTCCATGTTTGTTTACCTTCCTCAACTTCGCCAAGCTGCCAATGTTGACAACGAAATGTCCCTATTACGCGCCGAGGCTAAAAGATACAACTACCTGCACACAGTGATGGCACGACTGTGTGATTCCTTGCCGCTGGTAGGGAGCGGCAAACTTTTAAATTTGAATAGGAGCAAATACCTCTTGTATAAAAAAAACAGTGTAGCAGATCTATCCATGGATCAGACACACCTTTCCGCTAGATGCCGGCAACCGCTCTTATGTCCGTATTCTCACTTGTACTTCGTGCACTTCTTTCGGTTTTACCTCGTTTCATTCCCAATGCACAGTACAGGCGTAAATAGGCATGGACATTTTGAGACAAAAAGAAATTACTTCGTATTTCAGGTTGTCTGTTGCGAACAGTTCACTGTTTTACATAACCTACTGAGTTTCTAAGGCCGGGTCAACACTAAACTGTCAAAACAGAAACACGACAGGAACTCGGTGTTTTGCGACAAATACGCAATTATGAAACATTTATGAAACATTTTTGAAGCTTTGTAGTTTGACGGTGGCAAATTTTCGTGTTTTTCGCGACTGTCTGGTTTTCCGTCGCTAGCCGTTACAGATAAAAAGCTTTCTGGAGCCTGGTGTCGGTGTTTACTAGTGACTCACACACTTTTGGTGTTATTAACGATACTTACTGCATTCAAGCTTCAAACAGATACATCTTGCTGTCATATGAATCCCCAGCTGCAGGGAATATCAGTGCTATGGCCAAGCGTCCGGTCAGACTAGTAGCATTTCTAAATTTGGTATTTTTCTTGTTAACTGCTGGATCAACACGACATATCAAATTCTCGAAATCTTCGCTTGACATTCTAAAAAAATTGTTGAATCTCGATCGCAGTTCTCCACTCAGTCCGACATCATTATTCCACAAATCCACCAGCAGTTGGTCGCCGTCATATAGCTTTCATTTACTAAATGTTGGCCTCACCGAAAACCGCCTCTTCCCACCGCCCCCCCCAACTCCCTTGATGTTTTTGGTGAGGGGAATATGAAGCCACCCGCAGCCATGCATATGTCCTCACCTTCTGCTCCATTTTCCTTGCATCGCCACATGATGTATTCACTTAACCGCCGATTACCACTGAATGTGGGCAGGACAAAACAAAACTGAAACATCTAGACAATGTCTGTTTTTTGTCGGATGTATGTGGACAGTAGATTCAATTTCTGTTCCATTTCAGCTCTGTTTCTCCTTTGTTTCCATTTTGTTTCTGTCAGTTTAATGTGGACCCGGCCTACGGAGAGAACTTGTCCCAAGTCAAGGATCTTCAGGATGGCTCCAAGTCCCACCTCATGCATGAGTTCCTTGACCTGTAATTTTCTCTGTGTTGAATTCAGCAACACTACGAAGACTTATGAACGACTGAAAGCCTAGCTCACGGAATTCTTAACCTTGGCGCTAACTGGAGGTCAGTGGCCAGCTTCACGCTCTGGCCGCTTTGGCCACAGTATAAGTGTCTGTAGTACATACTGGCTAGATCTTGATGCGATAGAATGTACCTACATCATGGGTGTTGTTTAACCCTTTAAAGACGAAGCGTATCTCTTTTATATAAGGACTCAGTGCGTACCACGCTGTAAACACTCTCCACTTCGGTTATAAAAACCAGTCTCTTAATGTTTTATAAGGCAAAAGTTGCTGTTTGTTCTGAGATCCGTACAAAACACATAAACGCAATATGGGCACCACGTAGAATTTTTTAATGTTAAACCTGGTGGTACGTAAAGTTACCGCTAGGCTTTAAAAGGTTCATTGTCTTATATTCTGAGGTTGGTGTGTAGGTTTAGACGACAAATTACCCACGTCTTCGCGTTTCCTAAAAGAGATGCAAAAGAAAGCAATTACATATTTTAAAATGCCACACATATTGTGTGGTTCTTAATTTGTGTAAGACAGAAAGATAGCCACGTCTGAACGGTGAGTGCATTACGCGTTAGGGATGTTTATGTACTAGGATGGAAACACGACGTCTCTGCAAAACTTGACGCAAGAGAACGGAAATATCTAAAACTTCTGGGAACTGTAGGAATACAACACGGATTTAAAATTTCAGGATGTACATTTTAATTCAAGATTTTCGATGTTACCCCCTGTCAGCAAGGCCAGAACCCAGAATAAACGTCCCTACATGCGAATACAATATCAGTCCATCGCCCAAAAGTGTATTTTCTGTTATTGTCTGTAATTTTTAACTCCATAAAACACAGCCTTCCATGAGCAGTTGTCCAAGAATATCTACGTTCTTATGGAATCCAATAGTTACAAAACTCTACATTGGATTCTATCCTGCGCCACTTCAATTCAATTCAGATATTTTATTTTGGGAAATATTACAGAAGCAGATGATATAGCTGAGTTAATGCAGTGACTGAGAGACGGTTGCCTTATTTCCGGTAAGAACAGTGTTGTTCTACTCTCCAGCACGTACAGATGAACTGCCAATTCACCAAACCAATGACTAAGTGGTCCCCTTATTTGGGTGCAAAAGTGCAGTTGCTTCTTACCCATTTTTTCTGTTGGAAAGCAATAAGTATTATATATTCTGAGCGTGTGTCTAGCCTTTGTTATCCACCACGGAAAGCGCATGCGCCGTATTATATTGTCATCCGTGGCCTGTCTGGCTCTACCGTATTTTTCCACATTATCTCATAAACCATAATATTTTCGGAAAAACTTTATTGAACACAAAATGTGTGTTTTGATTTTCTCTACAACTTTCATCTGAAACATTTCTCATTCTAAGAAGAATCCAGCGAGATATTATCATAAATGTACATAGGTCTTCATGTAAAGTGCCTATTATTCTTGACAGAATTTAATGAAACTTGAATTTTGTCGACAGATTTTGAAAAAAAACTCAAATATCAAGTTTCATGAAAATCCGTCCAGTGCAACCAGAGTTGTTTCATACGAACGGACAGACAGATATGACGAGGCTAGTATTTGCTATTCGCAAATTTGCGAAGGCGCCTAAAATCATTCCATGATAAAAGGATCTCAAATACAATGTAAATTAGCCTTGAAATTATTAACACGGTATTACATTTTATGTATCCAGGATTATATACACATATCTATTTTTATCTGTTAAGACTTGAACTGTTTGTGATATATTTATTTGATGGGTAAATGAAATCGTCCCTTGAACACAAATTACTGATACTTGACAGCATAATGGGAATAAAAGTACGTCCTGCATGTAACAGAATTTTTAAATTCGAATGTAAATAAGATTTTTTGTGTGCATGATGCTCGGAACCGAACTGAAAAATCATTTATTTTGTTCAGAAAACGAAATTAGAGGGACCGCGCTCTGGCGGCTGCTGCAGTGATGTAAATTCCAACAGCAATTTAATTTTTGAGCCTCGCACGTTTCGTGATTAATGCAGATCAGTTTCATTTCACTGCCAAAAAATCCTTTTGCACTTAAAATCCCAAGAGAAATCAGAAAAATTAACTGACGTACCGTAGGTGGTTTTTACAGCCTGCAAGTTTTAGTTCTGTTCATGTCGTAACTAATTCAAATTAAAATGCACTTTTCACCTGAACAACCCAACCGCTTTTAAGAAATGCAGTACAGAAATAAACAGAGGAATGAGAAGAAGGAAAATGGAAATAAATGGCTTCGTGTTCATATTCAGGTTATTGATGTAACTAACTAACTAACTAACTAACTAACTAACTAACTAACTAACTAACTAACTAACTAACTAACTAACTAACTAACTAACTAACTAACTCCATGAAGCAGAGGCCTTCTTGAGAAGCTAACAGTTTCTCAGCTGGTCAAGAAATTCCCGCATTTTATGGAACGCGGAGGTTCATTACCGCATTCACAAGATCCCGCCACCTGTCCCTATCCTGAGCCAGCTCAATCCAGTTCATGCCCCCATCCCACTTCTTGAAGATCCATTTTAATATTATCCTCCTATCTACACCTGGGTCTCCCAAGTGGTCGCTTTCCCTTGGGTCTCCCCACCAAAATCCTGTATGCACCTCTCTTTTCCCCATACGTGCTACATGCCCCGCCTATCTCATTCTTCTCGATCTGATTACCCGAATAATATTTGGTGATGAGCACAGGTCATTAAGTTCCTCGTTATGTAGTCTTCTCCACTCCCCTGTCGCCTCGTCCCTCTGAGGCCCAAATATCCTCCTCAGCACCCTATTCTCGAACACCCTCAGTGTTTGTTCCTCCCTCAGTGTGAGAGACTAAGTTTCACACCCATACAAAACAACAGGTACAACTACAGTTCTGTATACCCTATATTGATATAAATATATATAAATAAAATAAGGACAATTAATTGGTTTGTTAGTGACTTCATGGTTACCAGGCGTAGCGGTTATGTTAAGCACACGACTACATTTGTGTACCCACGCATATGTCTGTAATAAATTAATGATCATCATTATCATGACACACGAGGCGCGCTGCATATTTTTAGAGCCAGGTGGTTACAACATATACTACAGGATTGCACATTCAAAGACCTACTTTATGTTCACAGAAATTATGCATGTCGAAATTCCCCAGGCCGATCCCACTGACCGCGCGGTCTAAGGCGTAGGTCTGCAGCCGAACGCTTGCTGGAATCGTTGGTTCGAATCCCACAGGGGGCATGGATATTTGTCTCTTGTGAGTATTCGTGTTGTCAGGTAGAGGTCTCTGCGATGGGCCGATCCCTCGTCTAGAGGAGTCTTACCGACTGTGGTGTGTGTCTGAATGTGATCAAGTGAAAATAAAAACAACATCGAAACTTACTGTGAGTAGGTAGGAGAGGAAAGGACTGCGAAAAGAAACGAAATTCCCCAAACAAAGGGAGATTACTTCCTTGCACGAAATTAACCGACTGGTTCTTGTAATGGACAGAGAATGTGCTCATTCATTCTTAACCTCAGCACTAGATGACGGTGAGTGACAAGCTTTACGCCCCATCCGCTTTAATTCCCGGTATCTGTTCAACAGGAAGCTAAATGGGCCCTACAGCAGGATGTCTAGATGCAACAGGTTGCTTTAAAATCTGCGTGAGGTGTTAATTATGGGTCCGAAAAAGGTTTTAACCCGAAATTCTGTAACTTGAGAGCTATGCTTATTTTATGGTAACGCACTGGACATTTGGAGATAATGGATAATGTATTTTATTTTCATGGGCAAAACTGTGGAATAAATCGTCTTAAACCTTCGCTTCAAGCAAGCTTCGATCAGTTGTCCTGCAACGTCAGGAAATATATAAAGGCATAGAAGGTGCTTGGCTATTCTTATTATTGAAAAATCACACGCTTATAAACACTCCTAACGTATCCTTTTTTCGAAAGAAACTTCACAAATGCTTCTCACAGTATTGGTTCGTAATAATTGGACGGGAATTGTTATGACGATGTTATCTATTTTTGTTGTCCTTTCCTGCGGTAATGTCATTTTTGTATTTTCTTTTTCCTTCATTTTGGAAACCTTTTGTACGTACCGCGTTTCTCTTTACCACTATTGATTTTGGACATAAAGTCATTACCCGTTAATTATTGTCTTCACAACTTTACCTTTTTACAGAATCAACCACTGAACCCTATATATGGACCTGAAATTCATGGAACACAAATGGACACAAGGATTGAGTCAGTGGCGTACAGAATTCTTTGGGGTCCTGAGCTATTAATCACAATAGCCCCCCTTCCCAAACATAAATTACGAACTTTAAAAGAATTCAAAATTATTAATTGAATTTCCTTTTACTTGGCTCAGCAATTTAAAAATTGAGAATAAAAAATCCTTTTATTTTATCTAAAAATCTTATTTTGTTGCCCATTATGCTTCCCCCCAGAATCTGCCGCCGGGACAACCAAACCACTCGAGCCCCCTCATAAATATGCCGCTGGTTGGAGTTAATTTGGAGCAGATATTTCTCACTGCGTTTTGTATTTATTTATTGCAGCTGACACGTTATTGTGGACCGAACTCACAACCGGAAACATCAACTTAGGTGCACGCAGCTGCATGCGGTATATAACACGTTAATGCACTTTACCAATGGCAAGGGGGGGGGGGTGTCTAAGAATATAACACACGAAAAAGTGTACTGAAACTATTTAACCTGCAAGGGGTACTCTGGAAGAATAAACCTATGAACCTGCGTTTAGTAGCAACGGAAGCTGCCGCGTGCACACCACAAGATTGAAAAGTAATTAAAAGTCTTTTGAAACACTAATCACCAACAAATGCACAAAGAGAATTTTATCATCAATCGTAACACACTCCTACATGTTTCGACCCAGCAGGGTCGAAACATGTAGGAGTGTGTTACGATTGATGATAAAACCCTCTTTGTGCATTCATTGGTGATTAGTGTTTTTGTATAATATAGTGCACGGACATGGAACACATTAAAAAAGTCTACTGCTTTACTTTTTAATGAAATGTAGCGACCTATTCTCATCTATGTATACACCTACTTTTGGTTTTTAGAACATCCATAGAAGTTATAGAATGCACATAATGCATATTATTTCCGTATAGAAAATGACAGATCATCAAATATTTTGTAATTTTACAATTTCACAGTCTTCGTACACTTCTGTAACCTTACAATTCACGGAAATAATTTTCCGTTTTACTGTAAAAGGGGAGTCCTCCGCCTTAACACTTGTTTTCCTTCACAGTTGTGGTATTCTTACCTGATGGTGGTCGCCTTATAAGACCGAAATATGTCGTAAGACAATACTAAAATCAAGGAACAGGTAAATGTTTTTGTGTTTGTATAGATTTAAAATAGTGGTATAAACAAGTACAAAGGGATGGGTAATCCAAAAATTATTGTAACTTCTTTTCCTCACAACGATCAATACTGTAACGTCCCAGAATATTGACGTTTCCTCCTGAATCACCCTGTATATTTCTCCTACTACGAAGATGGAACCAGCATGTTACTACGTAACATCGACACCTACCCACTAAACTATATGACGCCCTATGTGCAAGGAGACTGTAATGTTCATTGTAGGTTTGCTCCAAGACCTGATCTGTTGACAGAATTTACTGACTGAAATAGGCGTTAAAAAAGAAAGAAGGAATGTACAAAACCATTTGTGCTGCAGTTTAAAGAGGATTAGCCTCTTCATTAGGTGAAGCCAGATCTGTGACAAGTCGGCTGGGACGGACAGACCGCAGAGTCTTGTGTCTCACTTTACGACGTCGGTTCATGCGTAGGAAGAAAGAGCGAAATTGGAAGGGGCTCAGAGCAAGAACAAACTAACAGACATTCTCAACCTGTAAAATTGTAATCTATGAACTGCTTTAGTAGATGTAAGGAACTTTGCATTTCACCTCATGATGTGCTTCTAATTGTCATCGGCCTGACAACACAAAAACACCGATTTTTTTTCAGGGACGACATGCTGTTGTACTTTGGTAAGATGTGTAAAACAATAAATGCAGTCACCTTTGTAGTGGCCACGACAGTGTTTTAGTTAAAACATAACTGGCTACACGTTTCGAACATTTACGGTCATCTTCAGACAAGCTGAATTATCAAAATTAAAACCGCACACATACGCAGGCAAAAATACTTTAGAATTCCAGGTTTTTATCACGCACACATGTTTTTTGAAGTAAAAAATATGTGCCTAGAAATCATTAATATTTTAAAGCCTAGCGGTAACTTTACGTACTACCCGGTTTAACATTAAAAAATTCTACGTGGTGCCCACATTGCGTTTATGTGTTTTGTGCGGATCTCAGAACAAACAGCAACTTTTGCCTTATAAAACATTAAGAGATTGGTTTTTATAACCGAAGTGGAGAGTGTTTACAGCTCGGTACGCGCTGAGTCCTTATATAAAACAGATACGTTCCGTCTTTAAAGGGTTAATATTGATAAAATCTCGAACCCTAAAATTCGCTGTCTCCACAGCAACAACACAGGTTATTTGTCAGCCTGACAACTACAAAATCTCTTTTCACGCCGTATGCCTATTCAGAAAGGCGTATTCATTGCATACAGTATTTTCCAGGCCATGTCCTTTCCTTATTTTTTCTTAGGCACTTTTAATTTATGTTTTGCCTTCAAAGTAAGAAAGCATACACTCCACCTATACAAAACAGTGGGAAAATTATTATTTATACTTACGTACGTTTACAGGCTGTACACACACTCCTTGATTTTTATAATTTTGGCAGCAGACAGAATTTTAGCTTGAGAACGGAAAAATAGCAAACTGTTACAAGTATTTGTCCTCTAATTTTATCATACAGGGACGTAGCTGGGAGAGGGGGAGAGGACGAGTTGTGCCGCCGCCCCGGGCAAGAGGCAGGGGTGGGGGGCAAAATGGGTGACAAAATAAATTGTTTAAACCTTTAAAGACGAAGCGTGTTTGTTTTATATAAGGACTCAGTGCGTACCGCGCTGTAAACACTCTCCACTTCGGTTATAAAAACCAGTCCCTTAATGTTTTATAAGGCAAAAGTTGGTGTTTGTTCTGAGATCCGTTCAAAACACATAAACGCAATGTGGGCACCACGTAGAATTTTTTGATGTTAAACCTGGTGGTACGTAAAGTTACCTCTAGGCTTTAAAAGTTTAAATGAAATCTTCAACAACTAGACGACCCGCTAGGGGCTGGAACTTCCGGGTATCGAAGACTGTTTAGGGCGAAATTTTCCGCACTCGTCCAGACCGGCCCTAGGGACGACCCAAACTCCTCTAAAATTGGTACCGTGTCTCTTTTCCGGGGGTGAAGCGGCCAGGCCATGGTTTTGACCACTCACCCCCATCTAGCACCGAGGTTAAAGAAAGACTAGAGCTATGCCTCTACTCCCCATCTGAGACTTCATAGCCTGTTATAAACATCAACAAATAGGAGGGGGGACATGGACGGGACTGATCTGGCTAAGGACAGCGCCACGTGGAGAGATCTTGTGAATAAGGTAATGAAATTTCGGGTTCCATACATTTCAGGGTATTTTCTGATTAGCTAAGTGCTGTGCCTCACGGAATTAGTTAGTTTGTTGGTTAGTTAGTTAGTTAGTTAGTTAGTTACTTAGTTATTTAGCCGGTTATTAAATTTTTTACCCAGGAAATGTAAAGTACTCATTACACCTGGTACGCGTCCTTTTCAGACCACACATTTCGGAACAGCCAATAGCCGCTACGAGTTTCCACTGTCACATGGTGAATACATTTTACGGAATTCTGTAATAAAACTATTTTTAGCTGGAAAAAATCTGTTACCTTCAGCCACAAAGTAGCTTCAGGAGCAAACGACATGTGATATATTATCGTCTTGTTGTTTGACCTAATACACAGAAAAAGAAATCCGTACCGCAACGAACCTCAAAACAGTAACACTTTATTCCACCTACGTAACACAGGGAAGAGGCGGGATACATGTCCTGAATGAAATAAAGCAATTCTTGGGACTGCGAAGAGCAAAATATCTATAAACTGAACAGGAAACTGCATCAACTTGTAGCATCGCTAATGAGAGAGCCGTCATGTGTCGAAAGTACAAGAAGGCTGTAAGTCCACAAAAAGATAACCCCATATGACATTACGTCAGGTGTGGTTCCTGATTTCGTACATTGCACGAATAAGTGTAAATTGCAAAAGAAATAGCATATAAAATTTTGAATAAAAGGACAGGCTCTGTATATATAACCTAATATTGAGGCGCTTTCGCGTAACAATTGTTGCCGTGGAAAGCAATACGTTTCACATATTCTGAGTGTGTGTCTGTAGCCTTACTTATCCGGCATGCAAAGCGCATGCGCCGTATTATATTGTCGTCTGTGGTCTGTCTGGCTCTACCATAGTTTTCCACATTATCTGATAAATGGCTCTATTTTCGGCAAAAAACTATTTAACACAAAATATGTGTTTTGATTTTCTCTATAACTTTGTCTGAAACATTACTCACTCTAGAAGAATTCAGCGAGATATCATATATGTACATAGGTATTCATGTAAAGTACCCGTTATTCTCATCGGATTTTAATGAATCTCGAATTTTCTCGACATAATTTCGAAAAATACTCAAATATCGAATTTAATGAAAATCCGTTTAGTAATAGACGAGTTGTTCCATGCGGACGGACAGACAGACAGACAGATATGACAAAGCTAATAGTCGCTTCTCGCCATTTTGTGAAGGCACCTGAAGAACGTGGCGAAGATAGTTCTTGCGGAAGCTTCGATGTCCTAATTTTACACTTTTGCATTTCCCCCTTTTATTGCATTTATACTTTAAATCTGCTTTCTGTGCTTCTATCTTCAGTGTATCTTCAGCCCGTCTTAACCTTTTAAAGCCTAGCGGTAACTTTACGTACTACCCGGTGTAACATTCAAAAATTCCACGTGGTGCCCACATTGCGTTTATGTGTTTTGTACGGATCTCAGAACAAACAGCAACTTTTGCCTTATAAAACATTAATAGACTGGTTTTTATAACCGAAGTGGAGAGTGTTTACAGCGCGGTACGCACTGCGTCCTTATATAAAACAGATACGTTCCGTCTTTAAAGGGTTAATATTCTGCCAAGGTTTCTTATTTGTTGCTTTTATTCTTATTTATTTCCGAACTTCCATCTCCTCAATCATTCGTTTTTTCCTTTCTATCTTTTACTTCCTTCGTGTCTCTCCCTTATGCTTTCTGTTTGTTTCTATCGTCTTCTCGCTACATTCAGGATTGAATAAACGTGGTAAATTAAGGTGAAAATAGGCGGATGGGCACTTCCGTCACATGAAAACTTCAAAACTTGTATTTAACCCAGAAACTGAAGGACACGTAAGAGTTTTTAGATATTTTGAGAGCTTACCAGGTAGGAGACAGGAAATTAACAGCTCTCCTTCGAGAAACTGATCTGTTTATAGCAGCAGCCAGGCGCTTGTGTGCGGGCGTGTCTCGCCGTTACAACACACGCACCACAAGACACTTAACGTGCGGTAGAGAAAACAGCGAAGGAATATTGACGACGTTAATTCAGTCTGCTTATTTCACCAGAAAACAAGACACAAATTAAATCTCGTATAGTGGGTTTACACTAAAAATCGTGTTACAAATTTAATTTTGGCCCACATCGATATGTTGGGTGAAAGTCATATAAAATTTTATCAAAATTTCTCAAAAAATTCTAGCCTTGTATAAAACCGGTAACCTCATTTTTAACTACGATTGGAAACGAGGGGAGGTATAGAAACTGGAGAATACCCCATAACAGTATAGAATTTATGGTACCTGCCTTTAACAAAGCAACACTCTCCCCATTTTTAAGTGTGGTCTCCATTCAACAAAGGTACAGCGTCTGGCCACCGTGACTGAAAATTCGGGAAGTTTTCTTAACCCTTTAAGTCTAATACCGGGACGTCAAACCTATGTCAGTTTAACCACATTCAACTCCTTTCATGTCTTTTAAAATCCCTTTTTCGCTAACTGTCATAACATTCGATATTGAAAATTTTGTTAAATAAACTGTAAATATATAAATGAATCATATTGTCCATAATTTTTTTACAACATGAAACTTATAAACTGAAAGCATAATAAAATTTACATATGAAAGTGAAATTCATTTTCCTTACATTTGTTTCTTGTATATATGTTGAGCCTTACTTCAGTTCGCGCCCATTTCTCAATTTCTAGTCCCATGGATAGAAGGCCGTAACAGGCTCTTAGGCTCATTCCCTCTTCTGAACGATTCCCACTAATACAGTTCTTCCCTCTGTCCTTCCGTAGGCACAAAAGAAATCAAGAAGATACTGTGTGGTGATGGTTTTATGGACTTTATCCATCGTCGGAAGAGTAAAATATTAAAAATTAAAAAATTAAAATCACGACATTTCGGAAGCTTGCTATGCTTCCGTCCTCATGTGAATGGAGGGGGAGAAGAGAAGAACACCTACTCTGTTGGGACCGTTAGACCAACCCTCCATTCACATGAGGATGGAAGCAGAGCCAACTTCCGAAACGTCGTGATTTTAATTTTTAATTTTTTAATGTTTTTAATATTTTACTCTTCGGACGATGGATAAGGTCCATAAACCCATCACCACACGATATTATACACCGTCGTCGAAACCTTTCAGAATTAAATCAAGAAGAGCTGAGAAAATTTCAATACAATTTAAAAATGCATATTTGAGCTGAATTTTTTAGACATTATTCTAATTTCCTCTAAAGACGACAAAAGTAACGACATTTTACATAAAGGCCTGCTTGAATTTCTGTGCTCGTCACATGACATCGCTGAAAATTCAACAGAGAAAAGAATGTTATGTAGAAAAGTCTCAGACAGAAAACGGGGATGTTTTATGCCTAGAAAAATATGTGTACAAGCCATACGCTTTTTTTTCGGATAATTCAGTAAAATTAATCAAATATTTCAGAATTGCTAGGCTATGTCTACATTCTCTAACTGGTAACATTGCAGCATCCGCCCGTATTCATCGATTTACAAATTTAATGCCTGAAGCTAGTACTACGCTGCCCAGTGTCTGCAAATAACAGAATATGTGTCAACGGAAATACACATTCATAACAGCCGTCCCAGTGTACAAGCAATTCCATTATTTTAGGGCTAACTAACTAATCAACTGACTCCATGGAGCACAGTCCTCAGCTAGTCAAGAAATTCCGAACACGTTATGAACCCCGAAGGTTCGTTACCCTGTTCACAAAAGCCCCACCACTTGTTCCTATCATGAGACAAACTAATCAGGTCCACATCAACCCTACTTATTTAGATACATTTTTATAGTAGCCTCCCATCTACGCCTAGGTCTTCCAAGTTGTCTCTTTCCTTAAAGTTTCTCTACTAAAATCTTTTATCATTATTCTTCTCCCGCCCTCGTACGTGCTGAACACGTTATAAACCCCGAAGGTTCGTTCCCCTTCTCACAAAAGCCCCACTACTTATCCCTACCATGAGACAAATTAATCAGGTCCACACCAACCCTATGTATTTAGATAAATTTTTATGTAAGCCTCCCATCTATGCGTAGGTCTTCCAAGCTGTCTATTTCCTTCAGGTTTCTCCACTAAAATCTTTTATCATTATAATTCTCCCTCATACGTGTCACACGCACTTTTATCCCATCCTTATTGATTAGACCACCCGACATTATTTCAGTACATTCTTAGAAAACCCTCCGTAAACAAGGCTCACTTTCTTGAGAATGAAATAAATGAACAGCGGTAACAATGCAATGAAGTATAACAAGGGCCGTACTCCTCGGATTGTGGTATACATTTTCAGGTTGGCAGCTAAGTGGTTCCCGGTAAACGCAAATTATACGAAATCTTGTGTTGGAGCCTCATTTGTAGAGGCATGCCATCTCTGTAGACGCTGAATTAGAGGCGCCGCAGGGAGATGGGTAATTGTAGACGCAGTGTGTATAGTAATCATATTAAAGAATGAGATTGTCACACAGATTCTGCCTGCCATCCTCCTGAGGCAATGTTAATACACTCAACACCATTACAACCTTCTATAGTACCGTGAACCCTTAGCTGTTACCCGCACCATAATTCTTCAGAATACACATCTTGCATCCCGCAGAGATAATTGTGCGCGTTCACTAGACTCTAGAAGTAAACAAAATGACGTCACTATAATTTCATCTACATGTCGATCATCATAGGATTGTTTCATGGTGAGCTGTATGCGGGTGGGATGAATCATTGTAAGGGAAGATGGCGGTGAAGACTTGAGCTTCTTGAAATAGGAATTTACTTCATCAGCTCAATAAAGAAGACTGCATCAGAGGAATTTTGAGAAATTCATACATAAAGACAACAATGAATGGAAGATATTTTCTATGTTAGCTGTGGGACCTACGTAATTTATTCCAAACAACAAATATTTTCCCTAAACAAAGAAATTGTAATTAAAATATCTTAGCAGCCAAGATTAAAACGATAGCGAATTTACGTGTATACATTATCCTTAAAGAAGGATAAAATTTAACTTTTCACATCCCGAGTTTTTAAAGAATAAATTAATATCCTGTTTTCTTTGTTTGTTTTCTGTTTGTTGGCGATGTAAGTGAAAGTTTTCGTTTCTGAGAAGCCATAAACAAGAATTTAATGAATGTAATTTCTAAAGATGTTGGTGCAAATTTACATTCGTTGAGTCTTTTAAAATGTACGCCTCAATAATCACACACAAGAAGACTGTAGTGTATCTAAACAAGGTAACTCGCTTATAATATTAAAAGGGGATATTAATATTATAAAAATTAAAAAAAAGACACACTTTGTGTATTCGTAGCAGTTGTAGGTCAACGTGTTATCAATTTTTTTCTGATAATGTTTTTTACATCTGAGGGGAGTAAACGGTTTCTTTGCAGGAAGTCTAACATCGGCAACTTCAATTTAACACACCAGGAAACCCCATGAATTTAATCAGTCGGTTGAGGTTTCCTAACATGCTAAGAGATGGCACTGCGAGATAAGAGTTTGGGTCTATTTCTGTTGTGGTGGCGACAGTTTCCTGCGATATAGCAAGGCTGTCAATTTCCGACGTGACTTTTCACACACTGCTACAGCTACCTACAGATTTCTAGTGTAATATTGTATAACATTGACGGCCAGCGATATGTTTTTAGCTATTTAGGGCCTAGTGATTACTACAGACACGCCACCAAATTTAACACTAAATCTTCATATTTGTCCACAGTTGTGTTATGATTTTCATATGTCTGACACTTGAAACACTATATAGTATTCACTGAATGGTCTTTCTAATATAAACATACGTAGTCTCTGTGAGGTACGACGTGAATTTCTCTTATAGGTCTCTAATGCGAAATTCGGTCCCAGGCTAGTCCGTGCAATAACACTCCCTCCGAGTAAAGAATTTTTTCCTGTCAGTATCAGTCCGCTATTGCGCCATACTAATCTGAACCTCAGCTCTAATTCTCTTCAGAATGACAAGTGGGCTGACCCTAAGAACAGTCAAAACCATGCAATGATCTTTCGGATATCGGAGAGCATTTTATAGAAAAGTACTTTAAAATTGTCTTTCCCTCTTCAAAGTGTTGAAACTTTTGGTGAGAGATCATGAAGACTATTTTTAAAGTAGACTCCGTAAGCAGAAATATGCTAATAAATGTACAGACCCTACAGAAATTTCTGAAATTTGGTTTAAGCTCTGCAATGCTTGTTTCAATTTAATTCTTAGCTTTGTGTCTCGATTGTGTTTTTATAATCTTATATTATTTTGTTAGGAAAACAAATTTGGCACCATGCATTAATAGTTTTGCAGAAAGTAATACAATTGTTTAGTTGTGTTGCTGACATGTCTGCTTGTATAAAAGTAAAGCAGTCCCATTACAGGCCTGGACAGGCCCTGAGGGTTCCAGGAGGTTGAGGCTCCCAGATTTCTAGACAATCGGCATGCATGAAAGTGGTAAGGTTGTCAGCCCTACGCACCGGCCGCCTTTACTCCCCAGGAAATATTCTCCGTACTCATTTCTGTTAGAGGCTGAGTCGACCCCAGGGCCATAGTGCGGCTGGAAGGATTATATCAATGAAAAATACCAATGACACCATAGGGAATCGAACCCGCGACCTTCCGCCTTGTAGCGTAGTGCCTCAACTAAGTGCGCCACGCGTGCCCCGCTTGTATAAACATAAAAGCAAAAATGCATGAAATACAGTACAATTGTTCGCTATTCACTCCAATTTTTTAAACTAATGAAGCCAAAACACTATTCTGCAAGTGTTTAGAACTGTAACGACGATGGCAGGAGAGCACATCACCAGTGAACTGTAAATACTTGGTATCGTTTATACGTGGGCTGTAATCCGTTTATACGTCGGCTGCGAAGGGGTCAAGCAGGCATTTCACCGTCTCCTAAAACCACATTACATTCGCAAAGCAATCTTCTCTCGCATATTAATGCTCCAAGTGACGACTGTGCTTTGTGTACATTGACTCCAGATCATTTCATGGTTGCAGCTCAGACTGCCATTTACTGTGTGCAGACAGTGTAGCTCGCTATACTTGCGGGAAATTTTATGAGTAAACAAGCCAATATTTTTCTTTTTTCTAAAAGTTTCACAAGAAAAGGAAAATGCGTAATATTTAGGAACATATTTTTCTTTGTAAACCTCTGGTGTCACACACAAATTTAAATACTACTACTACTACTACTACTAATCATAGCCAAACATCGACAAGATATGTAGAAGATGTGGAAAGAACCGGAGACGATCCAGCACATTACTGCAACATGTGAACAGCTAGCAGCTACCGAATATATAACAAGACATGATGGAGTAGCAAAAGTTATACACCAGAAACTGGCAGAAGCAACTGAACTAACTGAAGACAAATGCCCATGCTAAAGGTACAAACCAGCAAACGTGCTGGAGAACGACAGCTTCAAACTGTACTGGAATCGCAGCATTATTACGGACAAAACAGTACCTTGCAACCGACCTGACATAATTCTCACAAACAAGAAAACAAAAAATACCTTTCTAATAGACATAGCTATTACCAAATACACACAATCTTGCCAAAACAATAACAGAAAAACAAAACAAATACCAAGAACTGGTGAACGAAATACGTGATATGTGGAAGCAGGACGCAGTACAAGCGGTCCCAATAGTAATTTCAGCTACGGGAATAATTCCAAAGTCACTGTCACAAAGTTTAAAGAGACTTAACCTGCACCCACATACATACATACAGACGCAAACAGTGGTAATTCTTGGCACATGTTCAATTGTAAGAAATTTTCTAAATTACACATAAGACCACCGAGCCTAATCCGGTTAGTGATACATCCCAGGATAGGTGAATATTTCCCAGCTAAAGCTGAGAAGTGAGAAATTCGGATAATAATAATAATAACAATAATAATAATAATTATTATTATTATTTGCCACATAAAAATTGATTAGTGTTTACTTTCTGAGGAGAATACGAAAAGAATTGTAGGTTTGTTTTAATTAAGCGTCCATGAAATGGAGTTACATTTGTAACTATACGTACCAAGCTCAAAATAACAATTCAGAACACAACAACCAAACAACTAGTACATCTGTGACTGAGATATTAATTACAGTAAGAAAAAAGAGTAATACGAAACCAGCGTATTAATTATATTCTCTAGAAAATATAACAGAAATGCGGAGAAATAAATTGATAGAATTTGTAAATAAGTGTCATGTAAAAAAGGTAAAGCAATCCCATTACAGGCCTGGACAGGCCCTTAGGGTTCAAGGAGGTTGAGGCTCCCAGATGTCTAGACAATTGGCACATGAATGTGGTAAGGTTCTCAGCCCTAGGCACCGGCCACCTTTACCCCTCAGGAAATATTCCTGTTACTCATTTCTGTTAGAGGCTGAGTCGACCCCAGGGCCATAGTGCGACTGAAAGGATTATGTCAATGAAAAATTCCATCGGGAAACGAACCCGCGACCTTCTGGTTTGTAGTGTAGTGCCTCAACCAACTGCGCCACCGCGGGCCCCACACGTAAGCGTCATGTAGCATACCCAAAAGTTTTTCTAAGTAACTGAATAACTGACGAAATAACTCCATGGCGAAGCGGTTTCCTGACAATTTCTTTGTTAGCTAAGAATCTCTCCCATTTTATGGCAGCGTTTATTACCCTTTTCAAAAAAAAAGTCCTCCATTCAAATGTATGTTGAGTTAGCTGAATTCATTACACACACTAATCCCCTAGACTTCCCATTCTATAACAAATGCAGAAACAAGTCACATCTCCAGGTTACAAAAGTGGACTTAAAAAACCTTGAATAAAGAAATATTAATTAAAAGGCCTCTTTGTAAAATAAATTTGCTCCTAAATTTAACCGAACAGAAGAGGATGAAGAGGTGGAAGAAAAGGAATTAGAGCTCTACGGATCCTTTGCATCGACACTACGTAAAGCTTAGAGGACACCTTCATATTCTGGCCCTTTATCCCCAGGCAAACAGCTTCCGGTATCTAGTTAAAGACGAAGCGTATCTGTTTTATATAAGGATTCAGTGCGTACCGCGCTGTAAACACTCTCCACTTCGGTTATAAAAACCAATCTCTTAATGTGTTATAAGGCAAAAGTTGCTGTTTGTTCTGAGATCCGTACAAAACACATAAACGCAATGTGGGCACCACGTAGAATTTTTTAATGTTAAACCTGGTGGTATGTAAAGTTACCGCTAGGCTTTAAAAGGTTAAAAGGGACTTGATCGGCCAGGGGACTGGTTTAAATACAGTGGTGGAAAACTTTGTCGCTGACTGGCGTCAATAAACTGTGCTGATTGAAAGAAAGGCTGTCAGTCTTATTACGAAGCAAGAATTATACAGTTTAATGACACATTTCTGTGGATAAATTTCACTTCGTACTTAATAATGCCTACGTTACAATTTTGATATTCCACCGCAAATTTTTGTACCATGGTAATATTTTTAGTTTGCTGAGAGACGGAAAGTAAACAATACATGTTTCAGTGTGTAAATATCGTCACTATTTTTCTACATGAAAAACTTCGCATTCCCAGCTCCAGACGTTCCCAAAATGGGCGTTTTCAAATAGAATTTGTGCATATAAAATAATGGAATAAAAATGCACATAAGTGTGTTTTACGTACGAAATAATAAACACGTACGTATGAAATAAAAGTATGAATGTGCCCCAGGGCACATTCACACTTAACTGTGTACACGCAACCAGTGTATCAAGACTATTCTCCCTGAAGATGGCCCAGCAGGGTCGAAACATGTAGAAGACTCTTACGAATAAAGATTATATATATTCTGGTGCATTAGTTGGTGTTTATTATTTCGTATAATACAGTGCACGGACATGGAACACATTAAATTTGTGTTGTACGTAGTTTATATACACAATGAACTGCTACATGTTTCGGCCAACCATGTTACCATCTTCAGGGATGTAAAATACAAAGTTTAATATTGTATTTTAAACCCCTAAAAATGGCCACATGGTTGGCCGAAACATGTAGGAGTTCAATGTATATATAAACCACATACAACACGCTTGTGTGCATTTATCGATCCCATTATTGTATATATTGCAATAACGAATGGATCGTATAAAGCTTAGAATTTGTGTGCCTGTAATTTTACATTATATACAACAAATCTGCCTTAAAATGCAATGTACTCACAACATATATTTCCAGTAATTTCCTCTTATCTACATTGCGCGGCAATGATCTTGTTTTCTGAAAGCCATACGGCCGCCACGTTCGTGTAATTGCTGTTACGAAGTACTGAAAGTACAAAATTACTTGGTCTTTACTCATACAAAGTTTATAAAAATCCGCCAAATATTTTACGAGTCATGGAAAGTTAATTCCTTAAGGACTAAAATTAACGCCAGCTATACGTAAAGATTCAGTTCGCACCGCGCTGTGAACACACTCAGTCTCGGTCATAAAAACCGATAAGTTGATGCTGTATAGGGAAATACTCGCTGTTTGTTCTGAGATCTACACAAAACACATAAATACACTGTGTGGGCAGAACTTAACCTGAATTATAAATATACAATCCGTACCGCGCAGTAAACACACTTCGCCTCGGTTATAAAAACCAGTCAGTTAATGCTGTATAGGGAAACAATTGTTGTTTGTTCTGAGATCCATACAAAACACATAAATACACTGTGTGGGCAGAACGTAGAATTGTTGAATGTTAAACCTGGTGGTACAAGTAGCGACCACTAGCCTTTAGAGGGTTAAGGAGAGGGGAAAATTGAGTTTAATTAATTTAGTCAATTTTCATCCATTCCAGTCAAGTGTCTGACATAGAACACTAAAATATTTATCAGCCATACTTGACAAATGACAAACACACAAAAAACATAACGGTAACCATAACAAAATAACAAATGCATTCACTGTGACAATGGATAAAGTAATAATTTAAAATTAATCTTTCAGTAAAATAATATTACTAAAATAATGACGCGTATTTCTGTGCAGATGACAGCATATTTAACCCCTGAAATGTCGTGATGTAAGTTAGGACACTGTTGCACAAAGCGTGTCGAGAAGCAGTTGTCCGGTAACTCAGTTATCTGCTCTCATGGCGTCTCTGCTCCTGGAGTCTCAATACAGCGTGTCGGCGTATTGTGCTAAACTGATATGTTTTGTGTCTTATGACAATGTGCGTTATGCATAATTACAAGGGGAATGGACAAATTAACTTTTTCCACTACCAGAAGAGTTCTCAAACCGTGATACGTGATCCCAGTGTTGCTCTGGGAAAGTGACGATTTGTGCTACTTCGAGAAAATAATTATCCAGATTCATTATTTTATCTGACAAATATATTTTGCCAAGTCTTGTAAGCTCCTTTATAGGTCATTCGTCCGTCCGCTCAGACGCGTGGCAGGATAAGGGTGGCAAGTGAAAAAGTGAAAATTTCTGTAGAAATTATTTCATTATATTTGCGGACTATTTTGTTTCGAGATTAATACGTGCTTTAAAAATTGTAAAACTTTGTAACACACAGCAACAAAGCTTAGCAACGTTACTACGTCGGTAATTAAACACAAACTAAGAGGGCGTTTTCAGTTTAAACCAGGGCTGTGGAATCGGTACACAAAAGCTCCGACTCCGACTCCTCCATAAAAGCTCAATATGTATTAATAACGGTAAACCTATAAGACGTTTCGTCACCACCACGTGAATCATCAGGCTACTTTTTTTTACTTATAACCTATATTTAAGTATAAGCCTAATGTTTACTGTAGCTAGCAGGGCTCTGGTGTTGGAGTATCTAATTAAGATTTTAGACTGAGGTCGGAGTCGGTACATTTTTACCGTCTCCGACTCCACCTAAAATTCCTTCCGACTCCGACTCCAACTCCACCTAAAAATTCCTTCCGACTCCGACTCCACCTAAAATTCCTTCCGACTCCGACTCCACCCTTCTGACTCCGACTCCACTTAAAATTCCTTCCGACTCCGACTCTACCTAAAATTCCTTCCGACTCCGACTTCACCAAAAATTCCTTCCGACTCCGACTCCGACTCCGACTCCACAGCCCTGGTTGAAACACCTGTCTACAGTCGCACGTACAAGCCTTTAAGATTTCATGCATAAGGCATTGCAAATCTTCTTTTTTTGCTTATTCAAAGATTTATTGCGAGGTTACGATTATTAATGTTAAGAAAGGAAGCAGAGAGAGCCGGCCGGTGTAAGGTTCAGAGAGCAGAGACAAGAGGAGAAAAACTGCAGCGCAAGAATAGAATAAGGAACCTCCTAAGTAAGGAAGAAAGAATGGAGAAAAATATGTAAATAATAAACAGGAGGTAAAAAGAAATATACGAAGGGAAGTTTATATATAAACATAGATAGACAGATAGATAGATAGATACATAGGTAGGTAGGTAGGTAGGTAGGTAGGTAGGTAGGTAGGTAGGTGGGTGGGTGGGTGGGCGGGTGGATGGATGGATGGATGGATGGATGGATGGATGGATGGATGGATGGATAGATAGATAGATAGATAGATAGATAGATAGTACATACATACACACATACATACATACATACATACATACATACATACATATACTGTAGATAAATAGACAGATATATACATTTATTTGCTGACTGCTTGATTGATTGACTGATTGATGGATGCGTGGATAGATGGGTTGAGAGATAGATAGAAAGAGATAGAGATATAAATAGACAGACAGACAGACAGACAGACGATATAAGTGTTGATTACTTTTACTTTTATTAACAAACCGTTGAAAACCTGAAGGCAAAACTGCACGTGTTAACACGGCCGTCCTGCCCTACAGAAAGTCAGGCCTACAGATGCTGCAACCTGCCGATCATATTCTTACTTACTTCCTATTTGTATGTCTGATGTGTTTTTATGTGCCTCTGAACTGTTAAAATATTAAGATGGCGTCCTTCTGTGCGTAGTCAGGGGGTAGGAATACAGCACACAGAGGCAATAGCGCTAAACCGAACGCTTGCAGCTTCAAGTGTCCTGCGACAGAAACACACGTCTTGGACTTCGGTTCAAGAGGTTCGCTCCGACTGCTTAACACGAAATCGATATCGGACTTTGTGTGCTTTGCTTCGTAACGTCTTCAGAAATAAGCGTACTTACTGCATGGATTATCAAGCATGTCCTTCCATCTAAAGCATTTCCTCTATTTGTGATAATTGTCACTAAAATAGAGTTTAAGTGTGTATAAACGCGATTATTTCAGGTTTTGCATGGATTATCAAGCATGTCCTTCCATCTAAAGCATTTCCTCTATTTGTGATAATTGTTACTAAAATAGAGTTTAAGTGTGTATAAACGCGATTATTTCAGGTTTTGCTTCCTTCACTAATGTTCATTTATATTTTCAGTCGATACCGATCTGCTGTTACGTCTGCAACATGCGAGGTAGATTTCTGCGTAAGCAAGGATTAATTCATACAGTGTGAGCGCCGTGCCCCTGCGGCAAATTCTAAGACACAACTGTAATGCGTGCAGTCTAAACAATATTATGCAGGCCATTACGTCTGCAAGAGCGTGACGTGATTGTGATGGATAATTTATTATTAACTCAATGCACCATGCTCAATCTTGAAAGGTTCTTAAAAAATATTTCCCCTTATATGGAACATAACATTTCACTAACCCTTTAAAGACGATATGTAATATATTTTAGATAAGGACGCAGTTCGTACCGCGCAGTAAACACTGTCCACCTCGGTTATAGAAACCAATTATTTAACACTTGCTACAATTTAGTTCACCGGCGTTTGTTTTGCTGCTTCTGTTTATAATTTTACACATTTCTTGAATGAGTGTGGAGATTTCCTGTTCACATTAGAAAATGATATGGTTAGAATGATATGTTAGAAAATGATATAGTGGGGGTTTCATAGTTCAAACCTAATATCACATAATATTAGGGTGATAAATCAAGGACGACCAAATGGGTGGGAATGCGGAGCTCAAGGAAGAGATGACCAGGATTTTAGCCAGAAAAACGAAAATATAAATTCTAATCACTTCCGAATTTAGAAATAAAGAATAATCCGCAGCTCATGCATTTTATTTTTGGCATTTTACTTTAAATATTTTAATGGCCACATATAAATCAAATTGGTGAAAGGCAGAAAATTACTCAGTTGAGTGTAAAGAAAGGCAATGGCGGATTACACTCACTCATTGGAAAGAAATCGACACAAGTACCATGTGCCAACGAATAAAGTTTTACAGCCACCACATTGCACACTATCACTAGACTTTACTCGACAAAGGACACCATGCAGAGCACAAAACATAAAATTTGAGCATTTGGTGAATAAAGAGTTCTATAAAGAACAGGCCTAACAATGCCATCACTCAGAGACTAGTATTAACTTAGTATGCTTACTAACTAACAATGCTTCATGTTAAAAGAATTCCACTTTCTGTCCTCATATTGCATTTATGTGTTTTAAACCTTAGAACAATAAGCGGTTACTTCCCTAAGCAGCATTGATTGACTGGGTTTTATAACCGAGACGGAGACTGTTTACTGCGCGGTACGGACTGAGTCTTTAAATAAAATTCAGGTTCATTTTCTGCCTTAAAATATTAGTTGCGTCTCAGTAAAGGGGGCTTCAATCATGTTAAAGTATTTACCCAATAATCTAAACTGTATTATACCTTGGACGTTTGCCAGGCAAAAACTCCGCTTATGATGGATATTACGGCAATTTCTACTGTCTTAGATTTTAAACCACAAAGTGTCGAGAGCTGGATTCCTTTCCTTCAGCAGATGACAGAATAAAGTGTTCTAAACACACGCCGACCTATTGGCAATGTTAGTCTCAAACCTCGGACAAGATCCTCATTATAAAACTGCTCGTCGAACATCACAACCTTGTGTTCGTCCACTTTGTTACAGAACTTTCTTTTCAATCAAATTTAATATGAGCTTCGAGCACACACATCCCTCTATGAAATCATTTCTCCGCCTGAAGAATACCAACGTGTATTTCATGTGCGTTTATCATCTTTGTCGTATGTTCACCGGGTCTCGCTTCTCTCATTTTCTTTCATTTTATTGCCATAATATATTGGGCGATGAGCGTACATTCAGAAGCACTTTATTATGTACCTGTTTTCCCTTTTCCTCTACTTCCCTTTCTCAAGTACAAACACGATCTCCTGCAATTTTCCTCAAATATCAGATGTCATTCATTCAAAGTGACAAAATCTGCTTCAGTTACATATACAGACTTCAGAAAATGTTGACAGGCTAAGTATTAAGAAATTACGAAATTTTGAGATGTGGATATTTAAAAATAATTGTTTTTCAAATTTTCGAAGTAATATATCTGTCCACGAAATAACTGTGACACGGGAGAGAATTAAAAACATTAGAAGAAATGAGAAAGCATAAGAATTTTAAAAGAAACAGCTCAAGTTGAAGAACTTTTTGAGGGATTTTGGCGTAGATAATTTTAAAGTGGGCCTTCTAGAAGCTGAATGTGAAGGTAGATTAATAGTGTAGAATCAAATGGTTTTAAAAAGGCAAAGAAAGTAAGTTTTATAAAATTTTTTTAACAACTTAATAAGTACGAAGTTTTCTTAAAATAGGGGGTACATAATTTTAATACGCTACCGGAAGCTCAGTATCTATTACCCGCTGAAAGAAACCGGAACTACTAAGTACAAGCAGACACTTTCTAAAGTAACGCCCTGTACCATAAACGATGCAGCTAGATAAGTTGGCTGTTTGGGAAATATTTGCAAAAGAGAAGTTTCTTTACGCTTAATTTACCAGTTAATTATTTTGTTTGTCAAGTGAGACGGAAACACCAAGTTCAGTCTCTGCTTTGTTCCGCCTGGATATGGCGTTGTGCATAATCAGCTGGAATAGATGAAATTTCATTTTCTATGCGTATCACACCATCAAAGCCCACATTAACATAGCAAATAATCAAATAAACTGGACAAAATATTTGTTCGTTTTTTTTCTCTTTGAGGATGGAAATCATCAACAAGTGCAGCGCCACCAAAAATACCAAAACGGAAACAAACGATTCCGGAAGTTATAAAGATTTTCTTGGAATAACTGATGACACATATTTTACATTCAATACTTTAATATACAGGGTAAAGCTGAAAGGAACTGTAAATTAATTGCAATTTCCTACACGCCTAAAATTATTTGTGTTCTCAGTATCAGCAAGTACATGGACTAGGTTACATTTCACAGACAGCTCCATAACCTGTAATATACTCATAGGCTCACCACTTTTGTGTTTGTTCATGTATAAGAGTAATAGTTCACGCACGATATTTGGGAACGTCTATGATATATTTCCATACAAATTCCCACCTATCACGTTCGAATGGTTAATTAGCTACCTTTACGAAACCAAAGGTTAAACATAAATTTCGCGTGTCTTTCTGACTGTTGTACATTCAAAATATCCACAACAAGATTTGCATATTTACGGACGATTTGTGAAGATTAAATAATTCTAAACCTCTTTACTCAGTAACATTAGATTATTTCCACCTCAAATTTCCTACAGCCGTCAGTTGGTATTAGTACTGGTGCCAAATTAAATAGTTAAAATGTTCGCCAGCCAGCAGCGACATGATGCCCATAAGAAAGTCACGAAAATACCTAAAAAATTTGTTAGGAGGCGAACACATAAGAAAACATGTTTCTTGATTAAATAAGGAAATACGATTAAACATGGCGTATGTTCCTGTATAATCCTTGTCATTAAATTACTGCATCTCTGTTACAGAGTTTTCCTTAAGCACTTTACGTCTGTTAGTAAATCCTTAATTTTGCGATTTACTTACACTACCCAATATGAAACGTAAATGTCTACTATCACATATCCTTATCTCTCTTTCCTCTAAATAACTTCAGAACAAATGTACTTTTATAAATTTTTTATAAGGTTATGCCATTTTCTGATTTCTAATTTACGGCTGCAAGATGCGGGGTCAGAATCCCGATAGCGGAAAAAGATTTTTCTATTCTTCAAACCATCAAGACCTTCTCTGGTGCTCGACCAGTGTCCTGTTCAAAGGTTGCCGGCGTTCTGGTTCGGGGATAAGCGTCCGGAGCACGAATTTCACGAGTCATCTCCATCTAGGACCGAGGTTAAGAATGAATGGCGCTATACCGCTGCTTCCTCTACATGCCTTCATGGCGTGGAGACAGACAATTTTACTTCTTACATTTTACTTTAAAATGTAAGAAACTAAAACGCTGGCAGTGAGATATCTGTATTTTACTGTTGGTCTAACCCTTTGAAGGCGAAAAGTAATCTGTTTTATAAAAGGACTCAGGTCGTACCGCGCTGTAAACACTCTGGATCTCGGTTATAAAAACCAATCTCTTAAAGTTTTATAAGGCAAAAGTTGCTGTTTGTTCTGAGATCCGTACAAAACATATAAACGCAATGTGGGCACCACGTAGAATTTTTTAATGTTAAACCTGTTCGTATGTAAAGTTACCGCTAGACTTTAAAAGCTTAACATTGTTAAGTTATGAAAGTTCAGGGCCTATAATGTGAAGTGTAATGTGGAAACGGAGTATTAACATAACTACTATGAAATATGTGTTTATGGACGAAGTCTTTTTCTATATTAAATTAAATATATAAATTTCTGTTATTAAATATGGTGCCGGATGAAACTTCGGGGTTATGTACGGCAGCTTTGTAGGTTAAAAATTTCAAACTAATGTACCCTGTTCAGAGAAAGCGCCCACATCACTTAAAGTAGCATAATTTGCTATGTGCACAGCCGCGTAACATCTCTATACAGACGAAGAAGAGCAATTTTATTGCACTGTCCGTCGGATGGATATGTGAAGGCATATAAACCTCCAGGATGATTTCGTGCAACTTTCAAAGTAACGCACAAAAGTATAGAGTGTATGACACCGAATTTTTGAACAGTGTATTACTTTATATACAGAGTGACGCACGAGAAAGCAGCCCGGTCTTAGAGTCAACGACAATAAGATTTTTATTAGTAATAAACGAACAACAAATGTTACACAGGGCGTTCCACTTAAAACAGGCCCGCTTGCACGGCGAAATCAAGAAAGAGGGCCGCTTTTAAGTGGAAAACTCTGTATTAATTTAAAAAGTTATTTCGTTGTTATTAGAGAATGTTAGTCCCTGGGCATCCTATCTGCCCGTAGGGCTACAGTGATAACGTTATTACGCTTGCTGCTGCTAAAACTGGGGGCAAGGTTCCTTATCCGTGGGCGGGGTTACTTTTTCGTGCACCACTCTGTATAAACAAATGGCGTATATTGGCAATAGCATTGCAGCACTAAGATAAGATATTGCTGTAAAACGAGGGACAATAAGCCGACATGAAGAGTAATTACAACAGTGGCCAGATGCTGGTCGTAACATTGGAACAAAATCTGCATTTGATATAAAGTTAATGAAGTGATGAACTCCATTTGTGTTCACTGTGATGGATTGTTGTATAAGATGTGACAGTAACTGCGTTGTTTCAAATTTCACGTGAAGGTTTCTGTTAGCCCAAGATAATACAATTTGGTAACACAGTCAATAAATTTTGTGTGTGTGTGTGTGTGTGTCTGTTCATCCGCAATTTTAAAACAAAAAAGGAGTTACAAACACAACCCATATAGCTTACTGTCCTACTGAGGACTGGAGGCCGCGGTGGCGCCGTTGGTTGAGGCACTGCGCTACAAACCCGAAGGTCGCGGGTTCGATTTCCGATGGTATCATTGGATTTTTTCATTTACACAATCATTTCTGTCGCACTATGGCCCTGGGGTCGAATCAGCCTCTAACAGAAATGAGTACCAGGAATATTTCCTGGGAGGTAAGAGCGGCCGGTGCGTAGGGCTGACAACCTTACTACCTTCATGTGCCGATTGCCTAGAAATCTGGGAGCCTCAACCTCCTGGAACCCTGTGGGCCTGCCCAGCCTGTAATGGGACTGCTTTACCTTACAGAGGACTTCCAGTCCTACAAATTGTGTGCTCTTAATACGCTAATTACGTAATGTATACCTAATAAAAACGCAGCTTATTTCATACCTTATGGCATTAGATGAAACGCAGGTCATCAGGAAGCTAAATTCTACACCAGTAAATTCTTAGTGCTTGCAATGATAAAAGCAATACAAATTGTCGTCGTCGTCGTCACCATAATCATCACCGTCACCATCACCATCATCATCAAATCATCAAATCATCATCATCATCATCATCATCATCTTCATCGTCATCTGTTTGAATTCCTGTCCCCATTAAAGCTATCGGTTATCTATGCAACAAAGGCTTCGGTTTACAGTTCATAATCCAAGCTCCTTGTGTATATGCACAGATAAATACTGACAGTACAAATACTTTTGATTTTATTCGTAAAATTTAATAGACTTTGGGTTTTGAGCTGTTACAGACGTTTGCATGGTAATGATAAATCTGCGGCTATGCATGAAAGGAAGGCGTATGGAACTTGGAATTATAGCTCCACTCACACGTCATCTCTGTACTAGCTACAAGACGCGTAGTCCCGGCAGATCTTTCCTCTGGGAAAAAGCCCTCGGTGTACACGGGATGAATTCCAGAACCAACTCAAACCTTTTAGAGAAGAAACAAGTCTCCCTTGCCGAGCTTTTAACAAGGGCTCTTTAATAATGCAGCCCGTAGCCTGGTTACTGTACTAAATACATGCACACGGTTATATTATGTAGAATCAGTAACGGAAAAAGCTGCCACTGTATCGGTTCGTCTGTTATTCTTCCTATCCTTTTAAACCTTTAAGGACAACAAGTAAGCTCTTTGATATAAACACCCAGGTCGTACCGCGCAGTAAACACACTACTTCTCGACTGTAAAAACTAATCAGTTAATGTTGTATAAGGCAAGAGTAGCTGTTTATTCTGAAGCACATACAGAACACAAGAGTACAAACTGTGTGTAGAATGTGGAATTTTGGAGTGTTGAAAATTGTGGCAAAAGAGTAACCGCCAGGTTTTAAAAAGGTAAGGAAAGCAGTGGCTCTGATATCTAACCCAGAACGTTTTGTTGAATATTTAGAATTTAATCTGCGACCGCATTCGCATTAATTTGCTAAAATAGCGGGGTTCCAATTACAAACCTCGTTTGGTGTATAAATCCTTAGCTTTTTGTGTTCTCCTGTAATGGCAGAAGTCTTACCCTGGTCTAATCCTCCATCTATGGTTTCTCAAGGAATGTCTTAGTGAGGCTTTATAAAACGTGCTTTAGAGAACAGGTGAAGGCTAGAACCTCTTGCAACATAAAAAGGGGTTATGGAGATCAAAGTAGTCTACCTAAACCTGCTTTACTTTTGTAAAGTAGGACGATGTTCTCTGAACTGCATCCAAACAGCAGTGGACTGGAAAGAAAAGTAAATTCAGACACAAGATGGCAGCCCACTTTGAGACTTCCTATCCGATTAACCCTTTAAAGAGGAAGCCTATCTGTTTTATATAAGGACTCTGTGCGTACCGCGCTGTAAACACTCTCCACTTCGGTTATAAAAACCAGTCTCTTAATGTTTTATAAGGCAAAAGTTGCTGTTTGTTCTGAGATCCGTACAAAACACATAAACGCAATGTGGGCACCACGTAGAATTTCTTAATGTTTAAACCTGGTGGTACGTAAAGTTACCGCTAGGCTTTAAAATGTTAATTAAGCAGCAGATATTGCAGACTTATAAGAATTGTCCTTACTTTTCACACACTATTTTGCTCCAGTGTTTGAAGTTATAATTCACAATTGAGATATCATATGGGTGGAACCGTGTTATTAACTTCAAAATCTCGTATACAAAATTTTGGCTAAACATGCTATGCGAAATATGGATGTGCTAAAACGTGTCGTTCTACGAGGGTAATTTTGTTTTGAGTGGTATCATATTAAGTCCCGCTCTAAATCAAGTGCGAGTCTAAATTTATTAAGTACTTCCAAAAGTGTTCACAATGTAAGAATACGTAAAGGATAAAAATTACTTCATTTTTAAATATGATTGTGAAAAGCAGAGAAGAAATTATAGATAAATTGATACACTGTGATGTTCAGCTGCTGTGAGTACATATGTAAAAAACACCTGCATGTTTGGAACAAAGGGGAGTAGAAACTTGTGCAACACTCAAATATATAATATTCATTCCAAATTTTGTTAGACTGAATATTGTGTGATACAAAAACACTAGTCACCAACAAATGCACAAAGAGAGTTTTATCATCAATCGTAACACACTCCTACATGTTTCGACCATGTTGGGTCATCTTCAGGGAGAACTTTTTGTTACCGTTACACTAAGGTTGCACTTTATATTTGAGTGAGAATGTGCTGTTGACTGTGTACTGGAGGCGTGCTTGCTGTGTGCTGGAGGCTGTGTACTGAGTGCTTGCACTCAGTGCAGGCCCGGACCGCAGAGAGTTCACGCCTCCAGTACACAGTCAACAGCACATTCTCACTCAACTATAAAGTGCAACCTTAGTGTAACGGTAACAAAAAGTTCTTCCTGAAGATGACCCAGCAGCGTCGAAACATGTAGGAGTGTGTTACGATTGATGATAAAACTCTCTTTGTGCATCTGTTGGTGATCAGTGTTTCTGTATAATATAGTGCACGGACACGGAACACATTGAATATTGTGTACTTTGTTATAGACAATGCACGGTATGAACAGTATAAAATTTGTACGCCACTGTTGCATGCACACGTTTGCGAAAGAGTTATTTGACATTTGACACGGAAGTATTACAAATACAAATATGTCAGTACAAAGCTAATCGGACTAGAAATAATACACTGTATAAAGAAGTCACCAATTTCTAAAAGATAACTAATTCGACATTTATATATATATATATATATATATATATATATATATATATAGTTTTCTCCGTCCATAATGGTTTCCTGCTTTCTATACGCACCCTGTCACAAGCTGCATGTCTGATTTTCCACTTATGTCATGTACTTAGACAGTAGAAAATGTCATGTAAAAAAGGAAATGTTTCTTTTTGGAATGGCATTGCAAGGATGCATTTGATACGTGGTTTCCCATTTTTATACAAATAAGCCAACCGGTAAACGGAACCGTATTGACTCATAAATTTTTTCCCCTGAAAAAGCCTGGTATTGATCGGCTAAATAATTCACATTGGGTTAATTATCTTGGTTAGTTTAACACGAAAGCACAGCGGAGATCTGTCACACCAATTAGGTAAAAAAAGTATACAGGGTGATCCTTGATCACATTCAGTATATATAAAGGCAGTGTTCTACTTGTAGACTCAAGCCAAAAAAACTTCCTACAAACACGCAGTCACAACCACTTTTTAGCGAGAAGTGGCAAGGAAAGAAATCCCTTAATTACGGGATGAAGTATTATTGGCAAAGCGACAAACACTGTAGTTTATGTTTGATTGAGCCACTGTTCATTTTACACGAGACATGAGGGAGTTTCTTGACTTTCAGTATTCAGACTGATTGAAAGGAAGCCTGGAATTGTGGCACTCGCTGTCGCCCACGTTCGACCTAACGGACTTCTACTTGCGGGGCCCAAATAAAGGGAACATCCTACTTGAAATGAGTCATCATATGTTGTGAGCTTCGAATATGACAGCAGGCCGCAATACGACACGTGAATGGAATTTTTAACTGTACCAACACTTCTTGAGATCACAGGGGCCTCAGTTATATCTTCACACTGACATAAAGAATATTCAAGAACTTTTGTAAATTTTGTCCGAATTAAGACTTTGTTGTGTTGAAATATGATACATAGGGTGTTTTTTCCTACTTGGCCGATCACCACCGGACAGACGCCCTGATGAGTTCTTTATTATACTTTCTAAATTTTATTACAACTGCGATCATTTTTCTAGCTCCCGTCATCGAATGTTAAACCTCCCTGGCATGCAGCGTAAGGCGCAACGCTAGCAGAACGTCGAGGGGAGCGTTGGGTCAGCGCTTATCGGTCAAGCAGGAAAAAGAACACCCTGTATTAAAATGTAACCTTAGTTTCGTAATTAAATGATCAAATGTTTCCGGTTGTCGCTACAAAAATTTATGACCTTAAGTTTATAAAAAATATTTCCTACATTTCACGACTTAAAGGCAATTCGTACGTATCCTGTAACTAATTGAGAATCACGTTATAATTTTACTTCAAAATTTTGTACAAGATTTCAATACCACAATTTTACGAAATAATTTTCGAGACGTACAAATAGGATAGTTTTTAAATCACGGTGTCTAATACAGACTGGGAAGGCAATGTGCCTTCAATAGCAGATTATTACATAGTAAGGAAAAATACTAAAAGATACACACGAACGGTGAAGAAAATATTTTAAAAGATGCCGTGATTTCTTTCAAGGTACCTATCTGCTATGTGAATGGAATCTATAAAAAAGCTGCAAGAAAACCTCGATCAGGATGCCCGTTAAACGTCCCTTACTCAAAGGATGCACCCTGGAATTAAACGCTTTCGCTACAAGAGCCTTCTTAGACAAATTCTAAAAGGTTTTGACGATGCTGTATAATATTGTGTGGTGATGGGTTTATGGACTTTATCCATTGTCCGAAGAGGAAAATATTAAAAATTAAAATCACGACGTTTCGTGATGGATGCTAGCTCTGTCTAAGGGGCTCAACTGAGTAGGTGTTCCTCTCTTCTCCCCCTCCATTCACCTGAAGACGGAAGCAGAGCCAGCTTCCGAAACATCGTGATTTTAATTTTTAATATTTTACTCTTCGTACGATGGACAAAGTACATAAACCCATCACCACACAACAGTCTCCTTGGTTAGTAATTTCAAAGCAACGGTAATACAGCGCCCCCTTTATCCCAGTTTCCAGTATTCCTTCTATTACATCTATGGCGCCAAATTTTTTAGGAATGACAGGTAAACTCTGTCTGCAATCTGTGAGATCATCGCCGTAGAAAATGAATTTTCCGACAGAAAATATTTCGATTTCTCGCAGATCCTACATTTGCTTCCACTGTCCTACTCACGATTAAATTTCTTGAGCACATTGTTTTATAAACAAACTGTACACGCCCACCCGGTCCTCACTAACCCCCATTTATCTGTTTTGGGCGGAAAAAAAACTTCACTAAGAATGAATCTGTTTGGTCCTAACTGACCAAGGATGAACACCACCGGTACATTTCTTCTACCTCTGCCTCTGTGACCTGCTCCTCTGTGCCAACACAGAATGTTCGCAATATATTTTAATATACCTATTCCGCACAGTCTATCGATAAGTGAAGACTTTAAACACTGAAGTAGCATTAGTGAGTGCCTGATTTATTGGCACAATTATGCAGGTTTATTTTGAAAATTTGTTAGTTATTTACATGGCAAAGAAATTCTCTGCCTCTTAGAGTATATTATTGTTATATAGCAGTAATAAACAAAATCATCAACTAATGCACTTTTTATTAACAACCATTTACTTCCCGACACGTGTTTCGGCGTCCAATGTTGTCACAATCAGGGGACACCTATTGTGCACAACATAGGATGTCCGTATGGTTTACAACAGAAGCCTTGAGTTACGTAGTTCACATTAACCCTTTAAAGACGAAGCATATCTGTTTTATATAAGGGCTCAGTGCGTACCGCGCTGTAAACACTCTCCACTTTGGTTATAAAAACCAGTCTCTTAATGTTTTATAAGGCAAAAGTTGCTGTTTGTTCTGAGATCCGTACAAAACACATAAACGCAATGTGGACACCACGTAGAATTTTTTAATGTTAAACCTGGTGGTATGTAAAGTTACCGCTAGGCTTTAAACGGTTAACACTTTCGGGAGCATTAGTTCCAATAGCAGCATGTATATAAAAAACACATGAATCGCACTGGATAAAATGCTTAAAATATGTAGAGTCATGTGCACTTGTCCTTAAAATTTATTTAAAATTTCAATTGTAGATAATTTGAAATAGTCGAAGTATGTAGAATTAGGATCATATTATGTCATATGAAATTCTGTTGGTAGATGTTGCAGATGGACACAGCCGTATGTGTAAACGTGTAGTTAGATGTGAAGGTAATGTTCTGTGGTATTAACGAGTGTGTGTCCAGTTGACTGTGTGTCATTCGGTCTGGTGAAACACGTGACACGTGCAATGCACAGTGTCTTGTCACATTTTAATGCAAATTTTCTTATGTAATTTGATGTAACCCCCCTTGATAATGGCAAAGCTGGTGCCGCAACATGTCGAAGAGAAAATGAGCCAGAGACTAAGGTTAAATAAATAACCATACAGTGCATAAGTTGGTTTTATTTTACGATATTGCTCATATGCAAGGAGATAAGTAACATAAAATCCCGTAGATCAGTTTTAATATTATCTAAACTCATATATTTTTCTGGATATTTTACACCGTCTGTATTGAAATAAAATGCACAACGCTTCGGAGACAGGTTCTGTCCCCATCTTCAGTCTTATTTCTTTTACAACAACTGTCACTGTATCACAGTTGCTTACGCAATAATGAAACTTGGATTAACGTCAAATTATTAAATGTCACATATTCCAAAAACAATTTAGAAAAACGGTTTTGCAAATCTGACTAGACACCAACTACACAAAATACGCAGCTGAGTTCAAATGCCATAGGCCACCGTCAGAAGCCAGTAGAATTGTATCTGACATTTACATTCTGCCTCCGTAGAAGTCTCGCAAATGACACATCCCTGAAAAATATTGTTCTAAAATATTATACACATTTCACGAGCACTTGATATCCGGCGCAAATAATGGAATTAAATTTTATTTTCTTCATAATATTTTGTGAAGGGAGCACCTTAAAAATTTCGTGTAAAATCTGAGGTTTAGTGCTTACGGACGTGCATCTGAATTTACAGTATTCTAGCAGATGCCACAGTGCAATCTCCTACCAATTTGCAAGAATTTCGGATAAGTCTACTTACTCCTTCTTCAGAAATTGAAAATTACACAAAGTCACAACCCACAAGACACCAATATTTATAAATTTTCTCAATATGCAATTTGCTCATCCTCTTCCTTCTTTCTTTCTTTCTCCACATACTCGTGTCAGAATTCTGTCCTGTTATAATTTAATGTGTAATATTTTGACAGCACTGTACTACCCACGCTTAAAAGTAAACGAATATTTCTCGAAACGTAAGAAGCGACGCTCTGGTTGGTCCTCGCGATGACGTGTCAGTGACATCATACGATGCGCGGTTAGACCAACACGTGGGCCGACGTCGCGCGCCGCGACGTCCTGTTTAAATAGACAGAAACCAGCATCGTTCGCACTACAGACGAACGACAGTGATCGCCAGAGTCACCTCCTGGTCCTCACCAAGCTTCAGACACACTCAGGTAAGTTGCTACGTCAAACACTCGGAAATCTACCGGCATTCATATTCTCTGTGCAAGGTCCTGCATTCAGTAACATGGTCACTAAGTCTATATAGATAATTCGTTTACAATAAATCAGAAAGGATTATTAAAAAGACCTTTTTCAAATCTGTTCATTTACTGTGTCGAAATAACTGATATTTCTGCCATTCTTTCTAAACAAATTTCATATTGATTTACGGATATATATATTTTTTTCTCATAAATTGAAAGAATTTTTAGGGGGTATTGGTACAGATTCGAATTTAAATTTGCCCTTAGGTTTTTATAAAACGACGCCTTTCTCTGGCTCACAGTGACGAAGTTTTTAAATATTTTGTGGTGATAGAACAAGCCAGTCACGTGGATCTACAAAAGCGTAAAAACTCAAAACTTTCTGGTTACTTACTGAGCAACGAAACATGAAGACGGGTAGAGATGTGAAGGTGTGCGGCTGCACATTCTCAGACTGGGTGTTACGTCCATGTGTCCTTAAAATTCATAATTTAAATCAAACACAAAATCGTGTAGAAAGTTTTTAAACTGTCATTAATTATAAGAAAATTATTAGTTGACGTGTGAGCCAAGTTTCGGAGGAAAAGAAATTTGTAAATTTAATAAATTCTTTCAAGTTACTTTACACCATAGACCTGGAAAATTATTATTTAAATTGTAGAGTCATTGGTTAATTCTTACTTGAGATTTGATTATATTTTTACTGATGTGAAAATACGGATTTTATTCTGCTTTGTTTCGGCAGGTAATACATAAAGCTTCGGAGACCCTGTTATACTGTATTCAGGGCAGTCAATTCTATCCTGAAATGGAAGCAGCATATTACTCTAAAAAGTTGCCAGACTATGCGGGTTCGTAAATCAGAGACCAAAATTTAATTTTTGGCATATTTAACTTTTTAAAGCCTAGCGGTAAGTTTACATACCACCAGGTTTAACATTAAAAAATTCTACGTGGTGCCCACATTGTGTTTATGTGTTTTGTACGGATCTGAGAACAAACAGCAACTTTTGCCTTATAAAATATTAAGAAACTGGTTTTTATAACCGAAGTGGAGAGTATTTACAGCGCGGTACGCACTGAGTCCTTATATAAAACAGATACGCTTCGTCTCTAAATGGTTAATGACGCACTTTAGGTCTAGAAATTATTCAAGTTTGAATTAGGAGAAAAAGTGATCCTGAACCGTGAGGGCTAAATATCTGTGGCGGGGTTTGGGGGGTCCAATTCTGCTATGCACCTGGCGAGAAAAAGTAGACGACGAAAACCCCCTATAACTATACAGTAACTTAATAAGAACTTTAAAAAGGCCCCCCGAATTATTCACTCCACTGTCCAACCCGGTGGTATTTACTGGAGGCAAAATATCACATTGATAAAACCGTAGGATTTTAGTTCCGTAATTATGTGAAAATATCTAGCTGTCCGCGTACTGAAAGCAATTTTATCGGGCCCTCTGAGATGTGTAATACTATCCCCATTCAGTGATTCTTTCAACCTGTAAAACCCTTGTTGCGTCTCCATAACACGTAGAGTAGGTTATAATGAATAGCATTTTGTAAAATCATACAGGTCACATGGAGACAAAGCTCCACCCTTTTTACACTTAAACACTACGTACAGGTGAGTTGACAGTCGCACGCCCATGCTACTTTAACCCAGGGGAAATATCTACCTGTCCGCGCAGAATAGAAAACACAGTGAATGTCTAATAATAGTCTGGAAAAAACGTTGGTAAAGAGAAAGTCTAGCACTGTGCGAAATTGAAACCTGCAATTCCAACACGTATTCTGCGACATTCTTACGCGAGCTATGGTGCCCTCTCGGACCTCAGGACGTTTTAAGTTAAAGGCAGTGTTCTTTCGAAACGTCGGGAACCAATTTCTGTTGCTGTATATTGTGATATATGATGTGATTATGGTACGTTAACATGAACACCGCATGTCTTCCGCATTACACGGTATAGCCATACAAAATGACACACTTCCCGGGATACAACAGAAAGTCGTTTATCGCCACCAAGTGGAACCTTACGTGCAAATTTTGAGGGGCTCCTATGTTGTTGTTGGTCTTAGTATAGCTCGTTTTGGTCTTTGGTTTTCCAGTTCTGTCGTCATATTATTATTATTATTATTATTATTATTATTATTATTATTATTATTATTAAGATCACACTTATTTGTCGTGCCTTTATTTAGTCTTGCAATAATTAGGAATTTGACAGTGATCTTTGGGTTTCCCAGCCCGTTGTATGTGTGTGGCTGCGTAACCATTTTCAGTTACTACTTACAAGCTGAACACAACTCTCCTTTCCACATCTTTATCATTAATATTGGTACACGTTTCGTGAGCACGTGGCGTTCATCATCAGGCAAAATACAATTTCCAGGAAATAGCCGAAACATTTTCCTGGAAATTGTATTTTACCTGATGATGGACGCCCTGTGCGCCCGAAACATGTATGAATATTAATAATAAAGTGCTGGAAAGAGAGCTGTTTTGAGCTTGTCGGTACTGACTGAAAAAGGCTCTGTTAGTGACCTTACCTTCCTATTTCAGCGATAGGTTTTGGCGACTCGTTATTGTAGTTTACTGATTTATGTCTCCTAATTTAACACTCTCTCGAAAAATTTCCCTTGTTAATCGATTACTGGAAAACAAAAGATGCCTAGTTTAAATTCCACATTGTGCAGTTCGCAACGTTGTGCATGTGGATGTTTCCTGTCGACGACCGAGTACGTAGCTTTACTATCAAGTACACATAATTAAATTGTTAGAATTGTAAGTTTTTAAACAATTATTTCAAAAATACTTTATACTGACAATTAGTCAGTATTCACTTGACATTCTCTTTTATTCATAATTTCAAAATAAGATGCTTAAGGCGCGATAATATTAAAGTGGTAATTAGTCCTTACTGAACTGCTTTCATTTTATTTTCAATTCAAAAATCATAGATTACAAAATATTATGTTGCTATTTTCCAACGCTAATTTGAATTCCTTCTGCATTTTTATCCGAAATCATACCAAAATATCACAATATTTTTCAACAATAATGTAACAATTTTCAAATTACCATCCAGAAGAGTAGATTCTTATGCCATAATCATTGTTGTGATTATTATACATTATTATCAGACTTTTTCCTTATTACGAATTACAATATAATATATCCACAATATCGCATTCCGCTTTTCCCAGATATAAACCCGTTTAAAAATTTTACCAACACCAAACTTCCAAAATTCCTCATATAACACCACGTTTTCAGTCCCACCTTTCTCCACTGTTCAATGCCTTCTATGTCCTTATCACTTTGTGCCGTAGGGTGTCTTATGACAAGGACCAGACAGTCGAAAGAAAACCACTATACAACATATAAAACTTTCAAATACAAATGGTCTGAGCAGGATTCGAAAGCGTTCTTAAAATGTACGAAGGACCCAAGACCGTAAGATGTATAAAGGCAGGAACTGCACGTCTGTTTGAGATATACGCTCTCTTGGGATATTACGAAGCGTCCAGTGGTAATTCTTTACCGATATTTGTGGACAACTTATCGCAACATCGGTAAAGGATTACCATCCGACGCTGCGTAACATTCCAGAAGAGCGCCGATTTCATCAACATCGCGGCGGAAACCTGAAATCACGGACAGCTGTAGGTTTGTAAGAACACGATTAATTTTATAGTGCTGATTTGTGAACTGTGAATAATTGCGCGGTGTAAGTTGACACAAACCGAGACTTTCCAAGTAATATTAGCCTTTTAAAGCCTAGCGGTAACTTTACGTACCACCAAGTTTAACATTAAAAAATTCTACGTGGTGCCCACATTGCATTTATGTGTTTTGTACGGATCTCAGAACAAACAGCAACTTTTGCCTTATGAAACATTAAGAGACTGATTTTTATAACCGAAATGGAGAGTGTTTACAGCGCGGTACTCATTGATTCCTTATACAAAACAGATAAGTTCCGTCTTTAAACGGTTAGGCGTACGAAACCCACTAACAATTATCGAGTTATTAATTACATTAATGGTCTTTTAAGAGTTCCAAATCCTATTATAAAATTCTGGAAGCTATTGTACCGATTTTCAAGGGTGCCCAATCCGCAGTCACTTGTCGTCTCCAACATGAGAGAGCAGCGTTACTAAAAAAAGAGCCGGAAGTGCCTTTACAATATCAAGTTATAGACGCTTCCCGTCTTTGTTATAGGCCGATTGTGTAGCACACAAAATAAAGTACTGGGACCACACCTCATTCAAAATGCCCTGAGAGCTTCTAATTTGTAGAGGCCCTTTAATAAAACCTATAAGAGTACTTAGTAGCTAATTAAGTATGCAGATTCTAAGTTCAACCGAAAGCCATAGGATGTGAAAAGGAACCCTGTTATTTTTTTGTCATTACGCTGACTGAAACATTACAATACATAGGACGTACAGCAGGCACGAGAGAAATGAAAAATTTCGTTTTGTAATTTTAGTCGTAAATTCAGACAGTAAGAGAAATTTGTGAGACCGAGGCTGGATGGATGGATGATATGAGAAGGGATCAAAAGGGGATATTCTTTGTTTTAGTGTGTTGTGGGGTGATAGTGTTCGGACGTTTCGAAGGAACCTAGTGTCTCTATTTTCAAAATAACCGAATTTGTTAGCCTTACGTAAGAAACTTACGTAACGCTAACACATGCACTATTCTGTATTTTATTCGTACTATCTTTCACATAGCTCCTACATGTTTCGGCTTTATTATCTCATAATCTCTAGAGAGCTGACACTAAAATTTCTGTAAAACATACAGCACAAAATAGCTCCTGAAGATGGGGAGATGATAAAGGTATGTGAAAGATAGTGCGAATGAAGTATAGAACAGTTCGTTTGCTTGTCTTACATAAGTTTCTTACCTTGTCACAGTGCACGGCATAAAAAATGTAAAAATTTATTTCAGAAATGAGAACCGACTAAATACAAAATTTTGTAGTACTTTGTTACGTTTTATTCACTATTTTTCCTCCAACATGTTTCGGCGAGCTGCCATCTTCAGGGAGGATACATCACATTATTATATAAAATATTTATGAGATTAAATTGTGTCGGCAGCTCGCCGAAACAGGTTGGAGGAAAAATAGTGAATTAAACGGAACAAAGTACTACAAAATTTTGCATTGAGTTGGTTCTCATTTCTGAAATTGATTTTAATACACGGAGATGAACAGTATAAAAATGTAAAAATTGTTTTACGTAATGGCTGGTCCATACTTAGGTCTCACATATTATTAAATATAAATTTTAGACTTTTTAAAGTGAAACTACACACTACAATTTGATAGTCTGTTAATGATTTAACAGTACAAAGCGAATAATATGTTGAGAAGAAAGGAAAATATGACATCACATTAACTTATTAAAGCCTAGCGGTAACTTTATGTACCACCAGGTTTAACATTCAAAAATTCCACGTGCTTCTTACATTGCGTTTCTGTGTTTTGTACGGATCTCAGAACAAACAGTGACGTTTTCCTTATACGACATTAACAGATTGGTTTTTATAACCGAAGAGGAGAGTGTTTACTGCGCGGTACTCACTGAATCCTTATATAAAACAGATACGCTTCGTCTTTAACCTTTCAAAACCTAGCGGTAACTTTACGTACCGCCAGGTTTAACATTAAAAAATTCTACGTGGTGCCCACATTGCATTTATGTGTTTTGTGTGGATCTCAGAACAAACAGCAATTTTTGCCTTATAAAACCTTAAGAGACTGGTTTTTATAACCGAAGTGGAGAGTATTTACTGCGCGGTACGCACTGAGTCCTTATATAAAAACGAACACATTTCGTCTTTAAAGGGTTCAACTGCGTGATATAAGTAGATCATACGTTGTGCTCAGGTCAGTGAAAACAGAGATGTAATTTTGGGCTGGACCTTTAAAGAACAACAGCACTATAATTTTTTGTAACTTTCTAGTATGAACTGCTAAACGTACAATTATTACATTATTCAAGACTACTCAATTTTCAAACGTACTCTCGTACACCACACATTTTTTTGTCAGTACAGTACAGCCTGACGATAGCTTAGTTAAAAACCAAAACATGTAGCTGTTGACTCTTTATAACAAACAGCTTTTTGTATTGAAACATACTCGTTGGCCTTTTATACAAATGGCACGAGAGGGTGAGTCACTTCAAAAAAATTGTTTTGTTTGCGACCTGCAATTATATGGAGCAGTGCCCTCGACAAGCTGATTTGTGCCCCGCTAGTCAAGAAATCACCCCACTATCTCATGGCAATCGAAAGTTCATTACCTTATTCAAAGAACCCGTGATTGTCCTCTGTCCTGTGCCAGACGAATAACCTCTGTCCTCACATCCTACTGCTGAATTGCGGCAGGACTTTCCACGTGCTGTCTCTCCATTACAGACTTTCCGATTAAACTTATGTATGTACTTCAGATTTTCCGATACGTTCTATATAAATCTTTATCAGATACTCCTTATTTGACTCTCATACTAATCAAATGTTAGTATTTTTGGTTTTTACTCAGTGTAGGGACTGCAAATTGATAGAGATGATTCAAAGGGAAGTGCTGTTTCTGTCTGCAGAGTGGCTGGAATACTCGTACATGCAATAGACGCTGAAGTGATTAGGGAATAAAATAAATCAGTCATCCTTTTAATGCAGGCAGCACGTTCTGCCGAAACGTCGGTATAAACGTAAGATCCCACACGGTGTGAAATCGCATAAGACAACAATTTTATCAACACACGTGATAAAGGCATGCGCAATTCTATTGTAGAAATATTTGGTAGGTTACAAATTATAAACTCGTCCATTGTGTAATTTTCTCAGTATTTCTCTCACTTCCTTTCTTAGATCACAATATGTCTCTCAGTTTTTCCTTCAATTAAGTGAGACTCCATTTTTATTTTTCACCCTACATACCGAGACCAAGTTTCGTACCCATGTAAAAGCAGGAAAAATTAATATCGTAAATTTTTAATATTTAATTTCCGTGACAGCAGACGGAAAACAAAAAAACTATGGCGCAAGTGGCAGCAAGGATTCCAGGAATTTGGATCTAGGAAAGATCAATATTTATCCGGTGTCCATTCTAACTTCTAATCTTGCGAAAAGCCTTCGAAAGCCGGAAATTAAAAAATTCTCACATGTTCCCCACAATAAAGAGATGACTATTACTCAAATATTGACTTTGCCTCTTTATTAATAGGCTTTACCCGAGTGGTTACGAAAAATTATGCCCGAATTCAAATATATGGTGACAGTATACTGAGAAAAATTTAAATTTTGTAATTTTAGGAATTAATTTAGCCAAGAATTTCAGAATGTGCTCATTGTAGGCCCATTTATTTAATAATTGAGAAGAATATATCTTCGTCTTAGAATGCAAATGCTCTGGGATGAACTGCTGAGTACCTCGGCGAATGTTCTCGACGTTTCATACAAATCTTGTGCCTTAATATTCCAGGGTTATGCAAACCAAACGTCACATACAAGAAAATATGAATCCTTAGTCACATAGCTGCGAGAAATTCAAATTTCTCGTATCAATTTTCGTTTCCTACGAAAGCTGCAATTACTACCGTATATGTTTCATAATTAACTTCGAATGTAATTTGTCTAACGCAGTTAATCTGACACAAAAGAACGGTGGACTTGGAGTCCGTGTCTTCTTCTATGAATTTTTATGTATTCCTTGCTTAATTTGAACTAAATTTATATACTGTAATTAGTGAGAAAATAAGTGCACTGTCTACACAGTATATAAACAAGAAAATGTTTTTCCTTGTAAGTCATTATGTATTCGGGTGAAAGTTATATATATATATATATATTAGTAGATCAATATTTCGCCTCACGTAGAAAGGTTTTTGGACTTTGAGCCTTGCAAAAAACACAAAGACATTATATTGACGTACTGTAAATCATTTTATAATTTAGCGGCATATCTGTACACCAAAATTAAATTACCCTGTCAAAAGTCAGTAGAGACCCAGCAAAATAGAAAATACCACGGAGATCCATCTGCAATTTTTGGAAAATGAATTTTGAGACTAACACGCCGCAAGGCAAGACTTCCACATTAAGAATTATTTTTTAACATTTTGGGGAAAAATTCATGATATCTCATGTGTAATTTTGTTGGTTGCGTGTGTTGCTAGTGTGGCTATGTCGCTGGTAACGAACACAGTATCACTGCCGGAATTCGACAATTTGTCATTAATTTATTCATTTACTTCCCACTTGCCGGGTCTTCGCCCCTGCTAGCATTCAATCACAATTTGCGTAAAACTACAACTTGTAACACATGGATAAACACGGTTTACTGCTATATAAAAAGACAAATCAGCTACTGCTGCTGCTTATTATGTTTATGCGTTACTCCACCTTCGAGCTATAACTACGGAGCACTGTCGATTATCATCGATTAATGTCAATTATTTTCAATAAAAATCGCCACGAGCTACTCCAAGAAAAAATTCCTCATCGCTTTGTGTATTATTCGGAAAATAGCGTTAATCTCATGTTAGTGTGCTGCCAGCTGCATGCGGACTTTCATTCCATGCTTATGTGTTTCTCCTGCAACCCGGCAAACATGGTACTTACGCAGTTTAATATAATGGGATACACCCGATCCCGTAGGCAGATTTTGATTGTATTTAAAAGTAAGTAAGTAAGTAAGTAAGTAAGTAAGTAAGTAAGTAAGTAACTAACTAACTAACTAACTAACGAACTAACTAACCAACTAACCAACCAACTAACTAACTAACTAACCAACTAACCAACCAACCAACTAACTAAATAACTCCATGGAGTAAAGGCCTTCTTGAGAAGCTAACAGTTTCTCAGAGAGTCAAGAAACTCCCCGCATTTTATGGAACTCGGAGGTTCATTACCGCATTCACAAGAGCCCGCTACCTGTCCCTATCCTGAGCCAGCTCAATCCGGTCCATGTCCCATCCCACTTCTTGAAGATTTATTTTAATATTATCCTCCCATCTACGCCTGGGTTTCCCAAGTGGTCGCCTTCCCTCAGGTCTCCCCACCAAAATCCGGTATGCAGCTCTCTCTTCCCCCATACGTGCTACATGCCCCGCTGTATTTAGCACTGCACATCCTATTAATACTCTAAAACTACGTCAATATTTCAAGCTTCTACCTCATTTTCCTGTTAATTGACGGCTGCCACACAGAAATAGGCACACGGACACGTAATTTGTTTATATAGGCCTACAGCTTTCATTTAACGACGCTGGCAACAGCTCGGAAGGTATTGCTTCGAATGGTAGAGTTGTTGGTGATAAAGAGTTAGAATTAAGCCTTCCTGGCTTAATATGAGGAACTAACATGGATTTACCTGAGGGGACAAAGTAAACCAGGAAAAATTGTATTCAAAATGCCGGGCTTCCCCTTTGTCTAGCATAAAGTGGAAGGTGTGAGAAGAAAAGAAAAAAGGTGAAGTTCCCCTTGTCTACGCCATGCAGGCGTATATGGGGAGAAGAAATATAGCTCCGCTCATTCTTAACCTCGACACTAGATGAAGGTGAGTGGTCAACTTCACGCCTCGGCGGCTTTAGCCCGGAAAAAGAGGCTGGGTGGGTCCCACACATATTATGAACGTTTTTAAGAAAATAAAAATAACTTGCCCCTGCTGGGATTCGAAACCCAGACAGTGCAGTCAATAGTCTAGTCACTACACTGGCTGAGCTACTCCGGGGACAGATTTTAGTGTAATAATCAAAATGTGAAATTTCATGAAAATCCATCCAGCACAGTTTCGTTTTTCCATGCGGAAGGACGGACGAGGGGACTGACGGATATTTAGTCTCTGTCAGTTTCTACTGGCTTTGCGAAAGCGCCTAAAATGTGATGTGAAGACAAGCAACAGATTGAGCGAACTTCGAGTTTCAAAACTGAGTATACACGTTGACTACCTGTTGATTCCGGAGACAAGTGTTGTCACCCTCCGCCTCCCCAGCCCATCACTAATGCCTTTGAATTTAATTAAGTCGCCCTTCGTTCCGCGAACACCGGAATCCGAACCCCGAGCTATATATCTGTTAACCGCTTAACGATAAATCGTCTGACACTTTTCTTATCTTAATTTATTCATCGAGGTTTCTGAATTACACAGGTTGTGTAACTTAGAAAGTAAGAATGACTGGGAAGATTGTGATCGAAGCTTTACGCCTTGTTGTATATGGGGTTGAAATTTGGGCTGTCGTTCTTTAGGTGGTTCACTTTTGGAGGATCTTCAGAAGAAGCTTGCTACTTAAAAAACAGAAAGTTACAGCCGTATGGAGTTTTGTCGTTTCTAGTATCTAATAATATTTCGTTAAGTTGATTAAACTTTTAAAGCCTAGCGGTAACTTTACATACCACCAGGTTTAACATTAAAAAATTCTACGTGGTGCCCACATTGCGTTTATGTGTTTTGTACGGATCTCAGAACAAACAGCAACTTTTGCCTTATAAAACATTAAGAGACTGGTTTTTATAACCGAAGTGGAGAGTGTTTACAGCACGGTACGCACTGAGTCCTTATATAAAACAGATACGTTTCGTCTTTAAAGGGTTAAATAAAGGAGCTTGAGCAGGACGAAACATGTAGCATTTTTGGCAGGAATAAGAAATTATAGTAGAACCCGGTTCTGACCACATCGGTTTATACGACACCTCGCCTGTAGAATCAGGCATTCCTTTGTACTTATTAATTCATTACTGCCAACTATAACATTATAATCCCTGTTTATAACGACACAAAATATTCAGTCCCATTCATGACGTAACCGATTTAGAATGTTATTAACCTTTTAAAGCCTACTGGCTACTTGACGCAACAACAGGTTTAATTTTCAAAAATTGTACACTCTGCCCACACTGTATTTGTGTGTTTTGTATGGATGTCAGAACGAACAGCGACTTCTGCCCTGTATGACATACACTGATCGGTTTGTATAACCGGGATGAAAAGTGTTTACTGCGCGGTACGAACTTGGTCTTTCAATTGAACAGTTTACGCTGCGTCTTTAAAGGGTTGATTTATAGTGGGGGATGCTTACGGAAAAAAAACTCACATGGTGCACGTTTGAGTAAAAATTAAACATATTATGAAAAATAATAAGCGCGAATAGTGGAGTGGATTCAACTGACCTGGGATAGGGTTAAGTGTAGTGCTCTTGTTAGCATATTAATTCAACTTAAGTGTCGTTCAAATTTTTGTGGGTAACACAAGGATACCAAGAGAAATAAAATAACTATACGCCCCCACATTGTTTATCCATTTTCTGTACACAATTTCAGATATCAAAAGGTTTTCGTACTATTAAATTTGCCCCAAGTAGTCGCAAGTATTCGGGCAGTCAACATGTTCCTAATTTTTACGTATAATTAATTTTAAACATATGATCTTATCACTACAAACAGCCACCGAGCTACTATTTAAGAACCTGAAGCCTACACAATTACAGAACTGAACAGATTATAAGATTAACAGTAACTGGATATAAAGTTGTGCTAAGTTATATGTAAACGCGTGTGTACAATTGCGGAGACACAAGCCGATTAACACTAATACGAAATGTGATTTCACATCGCATCACGATTGACTGCGAAACATATGCTGAAACGAGAGGCAATTGGTATTTTGATACTCTAACTCTATCGGATTGAATGAGGAGACAAATGGCTAGATTGTATAAAGGATGGGTTCTACGCGACTTTCAATAAACGCTTAACATTTTATTAAAAGATATATTTAACCTTTTAAAGACTAGGGGTAACTTCACATACGACCAGGTTTAACATTAAAAATTCTACGTGGTGCCCGCATTGCGTTTATGTGTTTTGTACGGATCTCAGAACAAACAGCAACTTTTGCCTTATAAAATATTAAGAGACTGGTTTTTATAACCGAAGTGGAGAGTGTTTACAGCGCGGTACGCACTGAGTCCTTATATAAAACAGATACGCTTCGTCTGTAAAGGGTTAATTCTCAAACATAACGGGCCGTAGTACCCAGTACGTAAATTCTGCAGTCGCACGACAGCATAGCAACTACGGATGTCCAGGTATCCC
>BLKM01000575.1:187033-190352 GCA_013340265.1 Coptotermes formosanus | reverse complement strand
TAGGGCGCTGAGGAGAATATTTGGGCCTAAGAGGGACGAGGCGACAGGGGAGTGGAGAAGACTACATAACGAGGAACTTAATGACCTATACTCATCACCAGATATTATTCCTGTGATCAAATCAAAAGCATGAGATAGGCAGGGCATGTGACACGTATAGGAGACAGGACAGGTGCCTATAGGATTTTGGTGGGGAAATCTGCGCAAAAGAGGCCACTTGAAAGACCTAGCCTTAGATGGGAAGATAATATTAAAAGGTATCTTCAAAAAGTGCGATGGCTGGCATGGACTGGATTGATCTAGATCACGATAGTGACAGATGGCGGGCATTTCTGAATGCTGTCATGAACATTTGGGTTCCATAAAATATGGGTGCCAATCCCAGGGGCCGCGGGGTCTAAGGCCTAGGTCTGCGGCCGAGCGCTTGCTGGGATCGTGGGTTCGAATCCCACCGGGGGCATGGATGTTTGTCTCTTGTACAGTGTTTGTGTTGTCAGGTAGAGGTCTCTGCGACGGGCCGATCCCTCGTCTAGAGGAGTCATACCGACTGTGGTGTGTGTCTGAGTGTGATCAAGTGAAAATAAAAAACCTCGACACCTGCTGTGAGTAGGTAGAAGGGGGAAGGACTGCAAAGACTACGATAATGCGGGTACATTCTTAAATAGCTGAGGACCTGTTGGTTCTTATGAAGGACCCTGCTCTAAGGAGTTAGTTAGTTAGTTAGTTAGTTAGTTAGTTAGTTAGTTAGTTAGTTAGTTAGTTAGTTAGTTAGTTAGTTAGTTAGTTGATCTACACAAACACTAAGTCAAAGAGTTAAATGACTTACGCTAAACTGTTTACTTAAGGCTATGGTGTTACAATTCGAAATTCCAACACCAGAGGCTGACAGTGAACACTGTGCTATGTCGCAGAGTAGTTTTGAAGTAAGATTTCTACCAGTGAATCAACTAGCCCACTTGATCCTTAGGGAAGGCAAGATATTCCTAGGAACCGATTGGAAAGACTCAACCAAACACGCAGAATCACATCGCACAATAAGGGAACCCTATGTTAAACCGCTATGCGAAAAGAAAGCAGAAGACTTGTAGTATTTATGGGAACATTTTCAGAATCCCCATGTTACCAAGAAAGTATTAGAAATGCAACTAAATACAGGAAATAATTTTTTTTTCATGGCGCAACAGCCCCTAGGGGCCAGGGCCTCTTCATGATCGAGGCTTCACGATCACATTCAGACACACCACACTCGGTAGGACTCCTCTGGTCTAGTGATCAGCCCGACGCAGGGACATCTACCTGACAACACACAACACCCACAAGAGACGGATATAAATGCCTCCAGCGGAATTCGAACCCGCAATCCCACGATGCGAAAGGCCGCAGACCCACGTCTTGGGCCGCGCTGCCACTGGGATCGGCTAAAATTAAATTTTTATATATACTCGTACGTATTCAAAACCAAATTTGATTAACAGCTGTTCAGTTTTAAAATTTGTTGACAAATGGCCAGACAGACATTTATGATTTCACTCAGTACGATGTGTATACGCCAGCCGCCACTGTTTTCCTAAGTTGCAGGAATGCCGTTCCGTCAGCAGGCGTCGGATATCGTGCGTTCCCAGCCTCGTGTTTTGTTAAGCGGATTACTTTCTTTATTAAAATTGATTTTAGGGTAATCCGTATTAGTTAACTGAGTAACTGGCCAGATTTGTGGACTGTGGGAAGAGGAGGGAATTTTAACGGTATACACGGAATATTTCGTTGTGTAAGGGTGTCACTTTGTTTATTCGTTTAATCCAGCTCTGCCGGAAGTTTCTGAATACTAATGTGCAGAATAATAGATAATACTGTAACTAAAACTCGTAACAGAAATTCTGTAATTTTTTGTGCTATTTGTGCTCTAAACATTTTCAGATAAACTTTAATTGGTATACCTCACAGAGAACGCTTGCTGTTCCTATTAGTAAGAACAATCAGTGAAAGCAATATATGGAAAGAGATGGAAATTTTTTCAGTAAATATTTTACGAAACCAGCAAATTCACTGTGTGGGGAAAACATATTTATTTTCTTAATTCTAAGCCTAGGGTATGTATTTATTGAACTCTGGGCTCTAATGGGTTACTCTAGAGCCTTAAAATTGTGAGGCATTTGAGATAACTGGTGGGAGAAAACATCAGGTATCAAAAAACCTTGCGTCCCTGCTCGGTTATAAACAGGAGATATCTAATGCTGCAACATGTTTGGAGACAGCATTTTACATTTTAACGTTTTATGTTTTGTTACTGCACTGGTATTTAAATTTTAATGTGAATAATTTTATTAACACTGTGCATCAATTGAATGTAATAAAAAGCTAATGAATGTATGTTTACAATTTACCGATATACAATACGCTGATTGTGTTTTTATAATACCGTAGCTCCCTGAAAATGGTTCAAATATGTAGCCGAAACATGTAGGAACGTAAAATATAGCTTTGTGCAGTACTTGGAAATAAAACTTGTATTTATATTAAAATGGATCTCAGACAGACAGAATTCAAGGACACAAAATGGATGAAACTGAGTCAGAATGCTGAGATGTGCACTCTTCTGGGACATTACGCAGCGTAGGGTGGTAATTCTGTACCGACGTTTCGGGACGACATATCAGTCCCATCTTAAAAGGTCAGAGTCCAGATTTCTTGAGCCTTGAAGTGGGTACCAATAGGTTGCCCCGAAACGTCTGTTCAGGATTACCATTCTAGACCGCGTAATATTCCAGAAGAGCGCAGATATCTATATTGCGGCGGAAGCCTGAAATATTGAGGCAGGATGACGTCCATTGGTGGGCTTAGGTGTTAGCAGTACTGAACACGCAAATTCCAGTATCGTAGACTAAAGTCATTTAACCAATAAAGCAACTGTGATATTTATAATAGTGACGACTCAAACAGTGGCAATACCAGAAAAAAGACAGGTATACTGGGGCTGTGTTACCACCAGATATACTTCACACTTAAATTTTCTTTCAAAATCAAATTTGCTTATATGTATTTTTTCAGTACAAGCAGCTATTGTACTTACATATACTTCGTCATTAACCTTTTAAAGCCTAGCGGTAACTTTACATACCACCAGGTTTAACATTAAAAAATTCTACGTGGTGCCCACATTGCGTTTATGTGTTTTGCACGGATCTCAGAACACACAGCAAATTTTGCCTTACAAAACATTAAGAGATTGGTTTTTATAACCGAAGTGGAGAGTGTTTACAGCGCGGTACGCACTGAGTCCTTATATAAAACAGATACGCTTCGTCTTTAACCTTTTAAATCC
>BLKM01000575.1:67033-182033 GCA_013340265.1 Coptotermes formosanus | reverse complement strand
TACGACAGGCCCATAGCCTCTTCCAAAGCGAGTTCTCCACAGAGTAAGATCTAGTGTTTCCTCTTTCAACTGCAGGTATGTCTCCGTTTCCTTAAGGTCATCCAGTAGCTGCTTACCTCTTCTTCGTCGTTTTACTGTCATTTATACCTTTCCTTCTATCTTTCATTCAACTACTTGTTTTAGAAGGCAGTTCCTACGCAAGATGTGACCAATCCAGTCACCCTTCCTTCATGTTATTGTATGTAGGATGTTCCTTTCCTCATGAAAACTTAAACCTGTACTTTCCTAATGTTTCACTTAGTTGATACATGTAGTGTGGAATACCCAAGGTATAATAATAATAATAATAATAATAATAATAATAATAATAATAATAATAATAACGAAAGAAATACGTGCTATGTGGAAGCAGGATGCAGTAAAAGCTGTCCCGACAGTAACTTCAGCTACGGGAATAATTCCAAAGTCACTGTCACAAAGTTTAAAGAGACTTAACCTGCACCCACATACATATATACAGATGCAAACAACGGTAATTTTTGGCACATGCTCAATTGTAGGAAATTTCCTAAATTACACATAAGACCACCGAGCCTAATCCTGTTGATAGTACATCCCAGGATAGGTGAATATTTCCCAGCTAAACTGAGAAGTGAGAAATTCGGATGATGATGATGATGATAATAATAATAATAATAATAATTATTATTATTATTATTTTAGTACTTCACAGCCTTAAATTCAACATCCTGTCGGGGACTGCCTTTAGGCTATAACATCTCTTCCCACCTCCCACATTTTAGCGAAATTTCTCTCTATGTAAAATCTTCAGCATAAGCCATGTCCGTCAGTCGGTCTGAATGGCGACAGTAAGGATTTAGCTATAAATACCAGGTGCTTCACTCTGTTGCAGCCCGTACAGCTAACAGTAGATTACCTGCTAAAACCTGCATCACAATGCCTCATATTTAAAACTCTCTTTCCATAGTAAATAGGCGCACACGCGATAAACGATAATTCCTTCGGTGCTACTACTATGCGAAATAACGCATCATCCTTTTGTCATGTTTATTCTCGTGTAAAAATAACTCAAAATTATAAGAACGAATGCGGAATGATAACACACCAGTAAAATTGTCGGAAACGTAAGTACTTTCCTGATATGCATAGAAATGCTAGTGAACACTCAGTAAGAAGGCCGCTCATTGGTCAAGTGATTACTCAGGGCTTTGGGTCTCGGTTAGGCAGATAACTATGGTTATCCCTACAGACTTTGTTCTGGTGTTTAAAACGCGAATCCTACATGTGAATTTCAAAGTTCATAAGGCCGTATTTTTAGACGTTACAATGTGACATTTGATAGATGGGCACAAGGATTCGGATAAACCTGCTACAAACATATACAGGATAGCAATCAACCATGAGGACGGAGATAAATTTTTCCTCCGAAACCTTGATATCTATATACAAAGCTACAAGGCTTCATATTCCAGAAGAAATTAGTAAGTACTGTAACATTCACCTGTTTTAGAACTTATAAGCAAATCCGCGTGTGTTTTCCTACGTAGTGGAACTATACACGTGCTGATGGCTCAGTTCCTGCACATTTGCATCTGTCATGATCCCTATCGAAAGTGCAGTATCCAGTGCTGGGCTTTGGTATTAGCGGTGTTGAGCCTTCAGGTTGCCCAAACGCGGCATTGCTACTCATATCGAAAGTGCAGTATCCAGTGCTGGGCTTTGGTATTAGCGGTGTTGAGCCTTCAGGTTGCCCAAACACGGCATTGCTACTCACACTCTTGTACTTTTGGTTAATGTTAGGGGGGTTTTCTCTAGCATTTAATGGGCCATCCATGGTTCAGACGGTTAGTCACGGGTTTCTGAAAGCGCAAGCCCCAGGTTTGATCAGAGGTCAGTCCATGTGGGTAGGTACTGGGAAATTTTTGTTTTTGATTATTTCGAGTTTTGCCGCGTCAAATTCATTCCACCAACGTCCATCTATCAGAGAAGCTATGCAGTCTTAACAGTTGACAGTGCCGTTAAACTAACTAACTAACTAACTAACACCATGAAGCAGAGGCCTTCTTGAGAAGCTAACAGTTTCTCAGCTGGTCAAGAAATTCCCGCATTTTATGGAACCCGGAGGTTCATTACCGCATTCACAAGAGCCCGCCACCTGTCCGTATCCTAAGCCAGCTCAATCCGGTCCATGCCTGAATCCCACTTCTTGAAGATCCATTCTAATTTTATCCTCACATCTACGCCAGGGTCTCCCAAGTGGTCGCCTTCCCTCAGGTCTCCCCACCAAAATCCTGTATGCATATCTCTTTGCTGCCATCCGTGCTACATGCCGCGCCCATCTTATTCTTCTCAGCGCCGTTAAGCAGCACAGTTTTTTCTTTAAAGGTTTTCACCTGATGATATTATCTGTTTTTCTAAAACATTAATATTATTTGCCATGAAGATGGAAGTCTTCTGGGGTATGATACCGTGCTGAATGATAAGTACTGATAATTCAAGTAAACTTCCTACTTCCATCTTCAGGTTAAATGTATGCAAAATTTCTTGCGAAACGACGCTAACTATTTACCAGTCCACACTGAATCTAATCCCAACCCACTTAAAACTTCATAAGCACCGCTACGAAAGCTTCAAAACGCAATTCATCGGCGTTTTTACAAAAGCCAGCCATCGAAATATACACGTGTATGTGTGCCAGCTGAACCCATTAAACATTTCAACGCAGCATTTTTCGTGTATCCTCTTAAATGTTCACTGACATAACCCCCTCTGTGTTGGACTCGGTCCATCGTCTAATTTTTAATGCACCACAAAATTTCGGAAGTCAGCTCTGCTTCCAGCTTCAGGTAGAGAACACCAACACTGGTGGACTGCTTAGCTAGAGCTATTCTGTCACTGGGCACCACAGATCTGTGCTATCCTTACGTCGTTTGTCACATATTCTGATCTTATTCGTTTTGTGTAACATGTCAGAAGAGCGTATAACATAAAGTTGGTTGTGTCGGGTAGATTTTCTCAGGCTTTTACAAGTAACCTCAGTGTTAATCGATCGCAGTGACCTCTACGGTCACCGGAAGAATGGTGCAATGACATACTGACCCACCACGCCTATGGACCACCGGGGCCTTTGCTCCCATGGCTGACGACCGTTCTGTGTCCACTTAGGCGCCAGTGTTGCCGTATACACCGCATTCATATGCACCAACTCGCCAACCAACGTAACTAATAAAAACTGCTTGTTTAAAAGTTCAAGTTGTGATTGTCCCTGCCACGAATGTGTATGGGAACTGAAGGTACAAGTCCACCCATTCGTAACCTCGGCGGAGGTATAATGTCAGCTTCACACCCCGACCGTTTTGTCTCCAGGGACGTAGACTCCCGTACTGTAGGTAGGAGAAAGGGTGGCGCCCACATCCCGTTACAGACCTGGAGAGGCCCTGAGGGTTCCAGGAGGTTGAGGATCGCAGATTTCAAGACAATCGACACATGAATGTGGTAAGGTTGTCAGCCCTACGCACCGGCCGCCTTTACCCCCCAGGAAATATTCCTGGTACTCGTTTCTGCTAGAGGCTGAGTCGACCCCAGGGCCAAAATGCGTCCGGAAGGATTATATCAATGAAAAATTACAATGAAACCATCGGGAATCGAACCCGCGACCAACTACGCTACCGCGTGCCCCCTGCATGTTTTGGACAAGAAATTATTCTGGTAACAGAACCACGACTGCTAGGACGTGCAGTCTTGTTTACAGCTCTAATAAATTTCACAATTATTCTACCAACATCTTAGGACACTCCCATATAATCTCACCCACACGACTGACCCATTTATCACATCGTGGGGCGACATTTTCTGTTTCCTGTTGATGTACCCTGTCCTGCGTTATCAGCAATCGTACCGTAAGTATTTCCACCTGATCATTATTTTGAATTTGTAGCTACCAAGGTTTTGCTTCAGCAACAGGGAAGGATGCTAATCTGTCGGCGACTGATCCCGCTGCTAGAATAGTAATCGCTGTCGGTTCTTTGGTTACGGAATTATACGCCACGTAGATTTATTTTATGACCTACCCTGTTATATCAGGGGGCCGCGGTGGCACAGTTGGTTGAGGCACTGCGCTACAAACCGGCAGGTCGCGGGTTCGATTCCCGATGGTGTCATAGGATTTTTTTCACTGGCATAATCCTGTCGGTCGCCTTGTGGCCCTGGGGTCGACTCAGCCTCTAACAGAAATGAGTACCATGAATATTTCCTGGAGGGTAAAGGCGGCCGGTGCCTAGGGCTGACAACCTTACCACCTTCATGTGCCGATTGTCTAGAAATCTGGGAGCCTCTACCTCCTGGAACCCTCAGGGCCTGTCCAGGCCTGTAATGGGACTGCTTTACCTTATTAACCCTGTTATATTAGCAACAGAAGTGTGATATTCTACCATAATATGACCAAGAATTGTATTTTATATGCAATTATAATAAGAGGCTATAGGCCGCGATAGCTCAGTCTTTATAGCGACTCGCTACGGGCTGGACGGTCCGGGGATCGAACCCCGGTGGAGGCGATATTTTCCGCAGCCGTCCAGACCGGCCCTGGGGCCCACCCAGCCTCCTGCACAATGGGTACTGGGTCTCTTTTCCGGGGGTAAAGCGGCCGGGGCGTGGAGCTAGCCACCCCATCCCTTCCTCGTGCCGAGGCTCACGAATGGTTAGAGCTATATACCTCTACTCCCCCTCTTGGGCCCTCAGGGCCTGTTATACGGTGAACCTTTACCTTTTATTATAATAAGATGCCACAATTTACGTTTAGACCCTCAGAAGAATACAGCGATGATATGCTGCAGAAGAACAATAGGCCCACGAAAGGAGCAGGTATTACATTAGACAGCACTTGCGTGGGCTGGGTTCTTGTGTTTCAGTGCAGGACCCAGCGGCGCGACTTTCATAAGACGGCAATGACAATTCAGGCTCCGTAAAAGGACGGAATTCTTTGACAAGTTAACAAAGTACAAACCCGTATGAAAGAGACTGCACCCTGAAATTGATTAATTTGACAGTAATAGAGACTTTAAAGAATTTTCTGAAATACCAATCAAGTAAAGCTATGTGATTGACACTATTATTGATATTTGCGCTCTTCTGGGGTATTAGGCGGCACCGAATAGTAATTCTTTACCGACGTTTCGGCACAACGTATCGGTCCCATCTTCAAAGTCAAGAAGTCTTGGACTTCATGACTCTTGAAAATGTAATCGATACTTTGTACCGAAACGTCGGTAAAGGATTACCATCCGACGATGCGTCATACGCCAAGAGAGCGTAGATAGCGAGGGGAGCCTGTAATCACGGACAGTAGTGTTAATTGTGGGTAAAGCTGTATTCGCACCTGATCGCGGTGTTTTGAACGCACATTGTGCGTGGACGCAGATCTAAGACACTACCTGGTATTAATTTCGTCATTATAAGGTCAGACTTACGTTCTGGCCGGTTTATTTCCGATATAGCCTACTGTACTCAGGCGATATAAGTATGGTCAGCCCTTATGGCCAACATTTGAACTGCGGTGCCGAACAGAATGTCCTCTGCCTTTGACAGATATGGAACCCCACTCATATGCATTTGGCAGCGCATAACTTTTACAGAACTGAAAACTAGATTTGTTTGGTGACACCCCAGTAACCGCGCCATCTAAAGCGTAGATCTGCGGCCGAGCGCTTGCTGGGATCGTGGGTTCGAATCCCACCGGGGGCATGGATATTCGTCTCTTGTATAGTGTTTGTGTTGTCAGGTATAGGTCTCTGCGACGGGACGATCCCTCGTCCAGAGGAGTCCTGCCGACTGTGGTGTGTGTCTGAGTGTGATCAAGTGAAAAAAAAACTGGACACCTGCTGTGACTAGGCAGAAGAAATAAGAACTGCGATAAGATACGATTGGTGACACCTCCATACCACGACCACCGGCTTCCAAAATTACCTATAATCATAAGGTCGTTACCAAACCCATTTAGCTGTAACGTATGCAAATTCCGCAGTCCAAATGGCGTCTTTAAATGTATCATAATCAATAACACTAACAACATAAAATCATAGCGACGGAATATGGGGCTGGTACAAGTTAAGAAACCATTCTGAAGTAATTTTGACACCGGATGGGCATTTGTGAAAGCGATAATGAACTTTCAAATTCTGTGAAATTAGTCAGATTTCTTTTGGCCAAATGAGCAACAACAAGCTTATCATGAAAGAACATTATTTGAGTCATTAATTACTTAATTATTTTCACATCTTTCCCATCATAACTGCAAATGACTCCCTACGCCAAATTTTGCGCCATCAACAGGACTGCTGTAATGACTATAAAGTCAAAAATTAATTTGCTGCAATAGTTTTAACATAATTTCCAGTAATGTACTTATTTAAGAGGTTATCAGCAATTATAGCAATGACTGTACAAATAGGGTATTCCCCATATCTATAATCCCAACCCTAATCCAATTGCAGAGGCGACAGAATTTAATTGCATTTGTTTCAGCTGTGTAGGCGTATAAGAAGGATAGCTGTTAATATCAGCTAATACCAACAAATGTTTCCCTTAAAAATTGCCACTTTTAAGAATGGAATTAGCCCATGATTCCGATAGACTTCTCCAAATACAGTACAAAGGAAACAGGAAGGTTAATTCAAGCGGAGGCGAAGTGGCGCCGTAGGCACGAGATATAGCGGCTTGTTTTCCGACATTCATCTGGAAAGTATTTTATGTAGAACCTAAAAAATAATTCGTTCACAAACACTGAAATGCCAAGTGGATTGCACGTAAATACGTATAGTACATTATCTACGTATATAAAAACCTGTACGGTGTGTGTATCAGAGGACGTTCCTTTCTCTATTCATTTTGAGATAATGAACACACCGGGTCCCTTTATTTTAAAAACAAAGTGATTTGCAGAAATTTGTGATAATATTGTGTGGTGATGGTTTTATGGACTTTATCCATCGTTCGAAGGGTAAAATATTAAAAATTAAAACATTAAAATCACAGGGTTCGAGCTCGCTACTCGTTGCGTATCGCCTCATTCTATGCTTAACCTATAAAAACTCTTTGAGGAAATTTGGGTGTATAAATTTCGCTTTAACCTTTTAAAGCCTAGCGGTAACTTTACGTACCACCAGGTTTAACATGAAAAAATTCTACGTGGTGCCCACATTGCGTTTATGTGTTTTGTACGGATCTCAGAACAAACAGCAACTTTTGCCTTATAAAACATTAAGAGACTGCTTTCTTTTAACGAAGTGCAGTGTTTACAGCGCGGTACGCGCTGAGTTCTTATATAAAACAGATACGCTTCGTCTTTAATGGGTTAATGGAGTCAGCTATTTACAGCAAAGATAAACATAACGTATTTAAACTTACTTCCTAAACAGCATGTGCGTAAATTTACTTATCTGTTTCAAAGGGGCACGTGAATAATATGCAACTGCTACGGTATTTAGCGGAGTACTTATAATACATGCTACTTCGTATCTACATGCTACGTCACACTACATTCTTAGACGCCAGAGGCACTGTGACTAAACTTGTGGGGTGAGAGGGAGGCGTGGTGTTGGTACCACCCGGTAGAGCGAGACACATTCTTGCGAGATTTAAAACTGCCAATCATAAAACAAAAACTTTTTATCACTTTAACGTCCAGAGACGCAAGGCGTCTCAAAGTAAAGTACAAGTTACGTAATTATACAGACCCTGTAAATTAAAGTGTTATAAAGTTCTGTGAACTACAAAATAAATGCTGTCTTCCAATTTCTGTAGGCAAAGAAAATTTAATTTTCAATCGCAATGTTCAGATTCGAAAGTATATATCGTCTCTGTTTCAATTGTCATATTATAAGGACTGTATGTGATTTGTTCATTACATTTTTTTCAAATATCCAGTCCCATTTCCATTATTCCAGACTGGCACAAAATTTTGTCAGATTACACAAAGTTTGTTCAAAATCTATCATAAGGTTTAAATGGTAACAGGAACAGATACTGAATAACAAAAGCCCGTCTTTTCTAGTTTAACGAATGTAAATTAGTACGACGCATTTCATCCGCAAAATTTCAAAGCGTGTTTACAATACGGCCGTTACAGAAACAAATATATCGAAGAAGCATCGTGCGAAAGGTCGTTTACATGGAAATGGGGGCGTTCTGAATAACTGGAAGTATATAAATGTGTATGTGAAGGAACGCTATAGAAACAAAAGGTTTTATAAACATTTTACTACGTTATTATCTTTAACTCAAATGGCTATATCGTGTGCAAGATGAGCTACACTTTGCAGCCACGAGTATTAAGGACCTTAGAAAATCTTACCAGATTTCAACCTTATACAGTACCTGCTAACACAGGATTAACTTCTAGAGCAGGGGTCTTCAACCCGTGGCCCGCGGGCAGCATGCGGCCCTCCGAAGTTTTTGTGCGGCCCCCAAACGAATTTTGAATTTTGAGTGTAAAAAGTTGAATTCAAATAAATAAATGTTAAATAAAATTAATTCTGAAATATTTTAACATTTGTACTAAAATTAAAAAAAATTGTTTTTTATATATGAAATCTCGGTTGATGTCGTAAATATTGCAAGACTACAGCAGGGAATGTTTGCAGGGTGGGGGGAATAAGTAAATGATGATAAAAATAAATCATAAACCATAAATAAATAAATAAATAAATAAAATAACAAAACTATCCTATGTATGTTTATATAGGGAAATACTAATGTGCATGTCCTGAAATAATATGCAAACTTTACTTTGTAAAACGTGATTGCGGCCCGCAAATTTATCTGCCATTAAAATGTGACCCTTGAGCAAGCAACCGTTGAAGACCGCTGCTCTAGAGGCTAACTACTGAATCTTCACGAAACGGGCCTAATGGCTTAGGAAAAAAATATGGCGGGGAATGAAACTCGGATTTTCCTCTCAGATTCCCACACTATAAGACAAAGCTTTTAATTCGATAGACCTAGGAATTTCAGGTACATGATTAACCCTTCAAAGACGAAGAGTGTCCGTTTTATATGACTTATTGCCTACCGGGCTGTAAACACTCTCCACTTCGGTTATAAAAACCAGTCTCTTAATATTTTATAAGGCAAAAGTTGCTGTTTGTTCTGAGATCCGTACAAAACACATAAACGCAATGTGGGCACCAGGTAGAATTTTTTAAAGTTAAACCTGGTGGTATGTAAAGTTACCGCTAGGCTTTAAAAGGTTAAAGACGAAACGTATCTGTTTTATATAAGGACTCAGTGCGTACCGCGCTGTAAACACTCTCCACTTCGGTTATAAAAACCAGTCTCTTAATGTTTTATAAGGCAAAAGTTGCTGTTTGTTCTGAGATCCGTACAAAACACATAAACGCAATGTGGGCACCACGTAGAATTTTTTAATGTTAAACCTAGTGGTACGTAAAGATACCGCTAGGCTTTAAAAAGGTTAAACATTGCAACAAAGCGAAAATAAATGTACAGAAATACGTTTCTCTACAACGTCGTTATATGTTTTAGTCAGAAACATTATTAAAGCTAACATTTGATCAACAGAAGTGCAGGTCGCTGTTTGTTGGCTTCTGGCGTCCCCGGAAATGTAGCAATGTTTTTTGTTTGCCTGCTCTACTAAGCACTTGACTTGTCGCCTAACTGAAACGGCGGGGTGGGCATCAAAGTACTGCAATTGGCGAAATTTATTGACAGTTCCGGCATGAACTGAATTAAAAAAAATGAGAAGTAACTATGCATCTATAGCACCTGTCTTTGTAACTCATCGTTTAACTCGCTGCATATCCCTTGGCTCCTGCATCTACCCTTTAAAGACGAAGCGTATCTGTTTTATACAAGGACTCAGCTCGCACCGCGCTGTAAACACTCTCCACTTCGGTTATAAAAACCAGTCTCTTAATGTTTTATAAGGCAAAAGTTGCTGTTTGATCTGAGATCCGCACAAAACACAAAAACGCAATGTCACTACAGTGTAGACTTCTGAACGTTAAACCAGGTGCTACATAAAGTACCCGCTAGCCTTTAAAAAGTTAAACAGCTAATTAAATAGCTTACCAGTTAACTCCGTGACTAATTAACTTATCAGTTGACTAAAAATTTCTTAAATAAATGACTAAATCATCGACTGGTAAAAAAAGGTATAGTTTTCTTTGTCCACAAGATAAATGTGCATGGAGGGATAATAGGTACAGTTCCACCCATTCTTACTCTTGGCACTAGATAAAGGTGAGTTGTCAACTTCGCTCCCCAGCCGATTTATCCTAGGGAAAAGCGACCGATACCCACCGAATAGGAGGATTGGCGGGCTCCACAGATGATCATGGCATTTTGGAGAAGAGACAAATATATTTCCCCCTGATGGAATTCGAACCCCGAATCGTACAGTCAGCAGTCCGTCTTCGATGGGAAATCTCAGAATTATTTCATCTTTATTGTACTGTGTAATTATCGCTATGCTTGACATCTGAAAACTCTCCAGTACCGTCACGCAACACGAAAATAAACCCACATTAAGAGCTACCACCCTTCGAGTTCGAATTTGTAACTTACAAAGAATAACACACTGGTAGCAGACGTATTACTGCAGTACGGGGTACTCTATATCGCCATAAAAACTGATAATGTCGGATCTACAGTAGTTCAATTCATTCTGTAGTCTGTCTTACGACAGGTCCATAGCCTCTTCCAAAGCGAGTTCTCCACAAGGTGCGATCTATTGCTTCCTCTTTCAATTTCCGGTATATTTTCTTTTCCTTAAGATCATATAGTAGATACGTCTTCTTCCTCGTCTCCCTGTCACTTCTATCATCCCTTCTATCTTTTCTTCAGTAACATCTTTTAGAAGGCAGTTCCTACGCAAGACGTGATCAATCCAGTTAGCTTCCTTCTGTCTGCTGTATGTAGAATGTTCCTGTCCTCCTTAACCCTATGTGATACTTCATTTCTCACACGATCGGTCCAACTGAACTTCTACATCCTTCTCCAGCAGAATGTTCTTATGATATATTTTCCGAAGGACCCAAGTTTCAGCACCATTAGATATCATCATAAAAATACAGTAAATTTCGTAGCCAAAATATTTACAGTCTCCTAAAACTGCCACGATATTTGGCAAATTATGTAGTATTGGTATCCGTAACTGGAAGCTACAGGGACGGCAGAAGGAAAACCCTTCCGTCAGAATAAAAAGCAAATAGATCCTATAAACAATCCGCACCAGACGTTCTGTTTTCTGTGTAAATAAACCGTCACTGAGTGGCAAACTATTCAGTTTTGTAAATAGAATGTATAAAATCATTTGTTTGTGTAACACGTAACATAACAGCGTATTCTGTAATATCACCAACACGCTTATGTTCTTGCTATGAGAATGGGAAGTTATGTAATGTTAAAACGCGGGAGGCATTGGAGTGGTCCATTTGGCAGGGACTAGGGTGAGGAGGAGAGTTAATTTGACAGGCCTTAGACCATTCGCCTCTTTTTATAACAGCCATAATTGCATTCATGTTTTTATTATTATGTGATTCATACAGTTGTCTTAATGCAGAGTGTTTTTGAATATAAAATTCCAAATTTTTTTTTAAGTTTCCTAGACTCTTAATTCATAAAGGTTGAAAATGGACAGGTTTTTTGAAACTAAATGTAACTTCCAAAGCCCTCGATTGGTCCAAGAAAGCCAGACAGATTTCCAAAACAAAACACAAACATTCTTAGATATAACTAATTAACTAACCGATGGACTAACTAACTAACAACTAACCAACTCCATGCAATACAGTCACTTTTGATAAGCTGATAGTTCCTCATCTAGTCAAGAAATCTCCCACATTTTATGGAACCCGATCTCTCATGCGTGTTTTCTAAAATCCCGCCAGGTCTCCCTATGCCAAGCCAGATGAATCCAGTCCATTTTTTCCCATCTTATTCCTTCAATTTCAATTTAAATACCATCTACATGCAGGGGTTCTAGATTAGTGGGCAGATGTGTCAAAATAATATCCAGGATTTCGTGTTCCAAATTATTGAATTGTAAAATTACAGGAGTTTAAGTAAGAGACAGGTGAAGGAATTTCTGAGATAGGTGAACATTACTTTATCTAATCTTTGAAAACAAGAAATAAAGAGGACTAATCACAAAGCTGTATGTGATTTTATACTTCGTATTTACATTAATTGTCGTCCGTCAAATCATTAGTTATATTACAACGGACACTAACTACGTTCTGTAAAATTTCGTCTGCAAAATATAAAAGCTTACGTATAAGGTGTCACTTAATTTATAAAATTTGTATGAAGTAACATGGCTACTTGTTTACCTTTCTGGTTACGACGATTCAAGTTTCAAGAATGCTAATACCAGACCGGCTACAAGACCCGAGTCGCGAGCCACTTCAACACAATTCACATCATGACAACCGACTGTATAAAATTCATTTCAATGCTACAGCCCATTTTATTATCGACCTTCGAAGTGGATACTTTACAAGAGATACACGCCAAAATTTTTATATGTTTCATGTCTAATATATCTTTTCCGAAATACGCGTTCGGCCTATCGAACGTCATTCATTCGGAAGTCTTAACCATATTTGACAATCACATATTTTAAAATTTCCCCGTCATGTAACGGCCACCGTTCCTCACACATTTCACTCGCTGAAACAAACACTTTCTTTACAATTTTATTCTATTGTTGGAAGACATCACGCTGATTTGATAAAATAAACAACATCCACAACAATATCTTACGGCATTTAGTTCAACACTGCCTTTACAATTTGTTTTTAACAATGTTCTAATTATGGAAGACATTATGCAGATTTGATAAAACGAACTGCATCCATAAAAGTATACCGTGGCCTTTATTTGAACACCTTACGCTCACTTGATGAAATTACCAGCACTGTGACGGTTAGTCGATTCTTTGGTTATTTGACATTTTCCTACTGTTAATGTTATAGATCATCGAATGAAGGTCTGTGGGAAGGGGCTGGCATGGCGTGCAGAATACAATGTGTTATTATGCTAGCCCTTAATTTGGTGGACTGAAGAATACCACGTAAAACCTGTAGAAGTTTATAAACCAAAATGCGACTCTGTGACTCTCCGGATATGAAAGATCATTACCAACTCTTAGGGGCACACCCAGAATTCTTTCTTGGGGGCGGGGGGTGGTTGCTGACCCTTAGGCTGTATATAATTAATGCTTGGTTTTAAAAAATTATGTTACAAAATCGTGTTAGTGCAACATAACACTACTTACAACTGCATTTATATACATACGAACACACCTACGTGTTTCTTGACCTAATCACAGTGCCCTGTCTTCTTATCTCTTTTTTTTTAAGTTCTATTAATTTATTTTCCAAAATTCAAAAGTACTGGTCATCAGCTGCTTTCAGCGGCTGATTTCGGCTGAATAGGAACTCACGTAGAACTTTTGGTATTATAATATATACAAAATCTATGCTTTTTGAACTTCTGTTTTGGGGGTTTTGTGGGGCTTGAGGAGGCTACAGCCCGGCAGCCCCACCCTTGGGTGCGCCCTTGCCAGCTCCTATGCCCGACGATCTGTTTGGTCTCTAGAATTTTACGTTACCACAATTTGTTTCGACAGATGACAGACATTACAAAAACTCCTGTCCGAAGTGACGTGATTCGAAACTGTCATCTGCTTCCCCCCCCCGCCTCCCGCTTTCCATTCAGGCATCCGTTTTGTTATTATATCACCAAGACTGCTTACATCGACCGCCTCTTGAAGTCGCACCTAAAAACACAGTGAAAGCTGTGCTTAGGCGTATCTAAAGAACACCTTATCTACAAACTCTATTGTTTAGCGCCCCCTCCAGATCGAACAAATTGTTCGGCGATATATATATGTATCAAAAGTCGTGACATTCAATTCGTTTTTCACTTTTTTCTTTGTGGAAAACGCGATAAGGGCATGTTCCTGTAAGGGTCTTTTGCTGCCTTTGTTTCCGCTTTCATCTAGCCCATTTGATCTTTCTTTTCAGATAAACCGCCTTTGTGTGCGGGCGGATGGCCCTTGATGTGTTTATACCTTGTCTTCACCGGTTAACTCAAAGTTTCATGAAACGAATTATGGTGGTCAGAGGAGTTTCGCGGCGGCTATTTAAGGGGGAAAAAGTGTGATATACAGTGGATAATTAGTGTAGAGACAACACACCACAGACAGTAATGGTCTACATTTATTGTCTTCAATTGTTCACTTTAAGTTGGTGGAAATGGAATGCCAAGACTAGGTGGCGGCTCGTAGGAAAATTACAGGCAAAGTACGAAATCAAATTTAGAATATTTATATACACTACTCTTAACTTTACCGATCCCGGTGGCCGCTCGGCCTAAGGCGTGGGTCTGCGGCCTCTCGCTTGCTGGGATTGCGGGTTCGAATCTCGCCGGAGGCATGGATGCTTGTCTCTTGTCAGTGTTGTGTGTTGTGCATATAGAGGTACATGTGACAGGCCGATCATTCATCCAGAGGAGTCCTACCGAGTGTTGTGTGTTTGAGTATGATATCGAAACGTCGACAGTCGGGAGGCCTAGGCCCACGAATGCTGTCGAGCCATGAAAAAATAATTCTTATTTTCACAATGACGTTTATCAATTTATTGTTTTAAATGTTTATTTTGATTCGGATTTATGTTATAATTCAGCGTTTTTTTATCTGACAACTATCAGTTGGCAGTTACAGTGAACCGCTTTGTCCTACGACTATTAAACGTAGGCCACTCAACCGACAGCCTGCTTGCGCGGCGCAATACTGTCACGGAGTGAAAAGGGCACTGTTCAAACAAAATAATAAACCCGTATAATGACAAGGGTCTAGCCGAAAATTGTAAACTTTATATCTTCTAAAGTAATGTCCGTTACGAAATTACTTTATTACTCGTAATAAGCAGGTTTTCTTGCTTATCTGGAGATTAATTTACTTTATATCTACACGAAAGAACTTAAAACTTATTTTCCTCATTTAATTAATATGACGATGTGCAGACATAATATTAAAATACCATTTAAAGTACAATCTCAAATACTGTAAGCCTGTCAGTACAATGTTAATTAAAATGCAGACTACAAAGTACTCCGGAAAAAAAGTTGTAAACAGAGCAGAGATGCAGCTAACAAACTTTACACCTCTAACTCCATACCTCACACGTGCTGACGAAGTCGCTTTTGAATTAAACACGGTTAAAAATCTACTTCTTTACTTCAGATAATTGTCTGAATGTATTTTATATACGAATATCTCACTAATGTGCGTTTATATTTCCTGTTGTCAGAAATAACCTCAAAATATACGCCACTAATAGGTTTTTCATGTAAAACTTGATACAGTCTATGCAAATTGCCCTGTCAGAAGTTGCACTTTTTTTTTCCAAATGTATTGGGTCTACTGGGCAAAATATCAAGGAGCGAGCGAACGCAGAAATAAGCCTTAAACAATGTGGCCACCTGAATCAAAAGCAAATTTCTAAACAGTAGTGGGTTAGTCACCTCTGGCGTTACAATATTCATTTTCAGAATTCATTATCGCCCGGTGTGAGGTAAGATTTGAAGCGCTTTCGAAGAAAAATTATTTCCGACTTAATTCCTTCCGAAGCTTAATGCTGTCAGACCCAGGCGTAGGTGGGAGGATAATATTAAAATGGATCTTCAAGAAGAGGGATGGCGAGGCATGGACTGGATTGAGCTGGCTCAGGTTAGGGACAGGTGGCGGGCTCTTGTGAATGTGGTATTGAACCTCTGGGTTGCATAAAGTGCTGGGAATTTCTTGACTAGCTGAGAAACTCTTAGCTTCTCAAGAAGGCCTCTGCTCTATGAAGTTAGTTAGTTAGTTAGTTAGTTAGTTAGTTAATGCTGTCAGACAGATTTAAACTACCTTATCAGGCCTGTGAAAATGTATACAGTGTTCTCTCACTGAAGACTCGATCCAGGTACCTTTGAACACAAATCAGTTACGTCACAGTTTGAACTAACTTGCTAGCGATACATCCACTTTACTCCCTGTTGTTTCAAGATATCTCGAAGTCCTGTGTTAGATGTAGAAACGAATTATGGATTTTATGGGGCGTGTCCGTCTAACCCGCACCAACACTAATTAATTACACTCAAAAGGGTTAAATAAATTAAGAGAGGCGAGAAGTAACAATCATAATGTGCAATGAAGCAAGCGAAAAAAATAAATACCAGCTTTCCTTTACAAAGGAAGAAAATAAGCTAAACAGTGTTTAATGTTTCTTAATTTAGACATACTGCTGGACAGAATAACAAGACGTCTGTGCGTGTGTAAGAATGGTAAATTCTTTGAAACGTAAGAAAATATGGGAACGATGAGAAAACAAAAAATTACATGACGAAGAAACGAATGACATAATTCGGAAAATCTTGCTACCATTCCTTCCAAAAGCTGCTATAATCCCCTCAGCTATCTAATCTGAACACTACAACACAAAATTCAAACATTATACATTTAGATAAATTCTAAAAGGTTTTGACGACGGTGTATAATATTGTGTAGTGATGGGTTTATGGACTTTATCCATCGTTCGAAGAGTAAAATATTAAAAATATCAAAAAATTAAAATCAGGACGTTTCGGAAGCTGGCTTTGCTTCCGTCCTCAGGTGAATGGAGGGGGAGAAGAGAACACCTACTCTGTTAGGCCTGTTAGACAGAGTAGATGTTCTTCTCTTCTCCCCTTCCATTCATCTGAGGAGGGAAGCACAGCCAGCTTCCGAAACGTTGTGATTTTAACTTTTTAATATTTTTAATATTTTACTCTTCGGATGATGGATAAAGTCCATAAACCCATCACCATACAATACTATACTTTTGCTTCTTACGCAGAGGGGTGGATCTGAAATTTGTCCTCTTACCCTAAGGGACAACACAGATTTAACTTCCTTAGAACAGGATGTATAGGAGAATACTTGGACCTAAAATTGGTGGAGCATGGTTAAACTGATAAAGTACAAAATTAGAAGCACCATCATTTATGCCATTCGCCAAAAATTATCAAGAGAAGGAAGGTGAGATTGAATGGGAATGTACCACGCATGAGAGCGAAAATAAATCCCTGAAAACAGTTTAGCCGCGTGATCTAAGGCAAGAGGGTTCTTGGGATACGTAGACGTAGATAAGAGGAAAATATTAAAACGTACCTTAACCCTTTAAAGACGAAACGCATTCTGTCTAATATAAAGACTCAGGGCGTACCGCGCAGTAAACACTCTGCACTTTAGTTTAAAAAACCAATCATTTGATGACGTGTAAGGTAAAAGTTGCAGACTGTTCCCAGATAAGTACAAAACACATAAACGCAATGTGAGCACCATGGAGAATTGATTAAAGTTAAGCCTGGCAGTACGTAAAGCTACCGCTAGGCTTTAAAAGGTTAAAGAAATACAGCGTGAGAATATTGTCTGATCTGACGCAAGACTGGGTTCAGTGAAAGGCCCCTGTTAAGAGAAAACCCCTGTATTTCCTACAGGGCAGAGCATTTCTTTACCAGTTAAAAGATTGTAAGCTTCTCAATTGCTCTGATCAAATGTCGCAATATAGTGGGTAGAACTCCTACAGGGTATTAGCCCTACTCAGAATGTTTGCTTATTTCTTCAGTTGATCCAGGTATATGCCAAAAGGGTTGAAACCCTTTGTGCTTGAAATCGTTTTGATGTTGGATTTTATTCAAAACGAAAAAAAAAAATCTTACGTTATCGTATTCAATTCAAATGAAGGAAGAGATTGTAGGGGCTTATGGCTCATATGGGGGTGAAGAGATATGCGTAGAGGCTTTGATACGGAAACCTTAAAGGAAGACCCAGGCTTACGTGGGATGATAATATTAAATACTTCTTAAAGAAACAGGATGGGAAAAGCGTGGGGTGCGAATATATGGTTCAGGATATGAACACGTGCACGGCTCTTGTGAAAATGGTGATTGAAATTCGAATTCCACAAAATACGACGATTTTCTTGAATAGCTGACGCAACATTAGATTTTAGAGAATGATTCCGCTCCATGTAGTCTCTTATTTAATTAGCTAAGTAATTAGTTGGTTAGACATTTAGTGTATTCCAGGCTATTGTCTTGTTGAAAACCAACGAAAGGTCATCCAGTCTTATATACTGACATAAGAAGACTCGCCTCTTTCGATGGTATGTTTAAATGTCAAATTTATTCCGTACAGCCAGCGTGCTTTTAAGCGAGGCATGTCGTAACATGAAAAGCTTTACCAAATTCAAAAATAATTTCGTCGCTCAAGCCTGGGTCCAGATAACAGTGTTACGTCCGCCAAGACAGTATCTGGATCCACAAAAAAGCTAGCGCTCTGTGTGTATTAACCCTTTAAAGACGAAAAGTGTCTTATTTTATATAAGGACTCGGCGCGTACCGCGCAGTAACACATTCCCTCACAGTTAAAAAAAAACAGTCTGTTAACGCTGCCTAAGCCAAAAGTCACCCTTTGTTCTGAGAGCCATACAAAACACGTAAACTCAAGGCAAGAAACACTTAGAATTATTGAATGTTAAACCTGGTGGCACGTAAAATAACCGCTAGGGTTTAAAAGGTTAAGAGAATGTAACGGATCGCAGCTTCAAAGTGCGGACACCTGTTGATTACAGTCGCCGGTAAAAGCAAAGAAGCAAGCAGTCGATGGAGAACCACTCACGGTGACACTGGTAAATTGCAAATTTCAGATGGGCATTTTCCAGTTAACAACGGTTCATTTAACCTTTTAAAGCCTACTGGTTACTTGATGCAACAAGAGGTTTCATATTCAGCAATTGTACGTTCTGCCTACAACGTACTTTGTGTATTGCATTTAACTGAGAACAAACAGCCGCTTTTGTCCTATATAGCCTTAAATGATTGGCTTTTATAACTGAGATGAAAAGTGTTTACTGCGCGGTACGAACTGGGTTGTTATATAAAACAATTTACGCTTCGTTTCTAAAAGGTTAAAATATTCTCCTATAGTTTCCTCAGTTTTTCTCCGTCTGAGTGCTACGTCTCCTATCATGAGGGGTTTATTAGTGTAAAAACAATCTACGTACACGGTTTTGAAATTGAGACATAAGATGGAATTATCTTAAACTTTTTATGCCTAGCGGGTACTTTACGTAGCACCTGGTTCAAAGTTTAAAAATTCTACATTGCACTGACAGTGCCTTTATGTGTTTTGTGTGGATCTCAGATCAAAGAACAACGTTTTCCTTACACATCTTTAAGTGATTGGTTTTTATAACCGACGTGCAGAGTGTTTACAGCGCGGTACGAGCTGAGTCCTTATATAAAACAGATTACTTTCGTCTTCAAAGGGTTAAATCTGACACAATATTTTATAGCTGAAAAATAAACTTAAAATAAAAATAAAATAATTGTGGAAGTGAAAGTGGAGAAAGCCATTTATACGAATATCAGAAGATGTCAAAAAGGCGAATCAAACATTCCGACATCTTCAAATGTGCAAGTTATAGAGGATCAAATCACAATATTCAGTCCATCAAAATGCACTATATTGTTCCCAGATATTTTAACATAAAATATGTGGAAACAATACAGTCCATTTTGTTGGACTGAATATTGTTATTTGATTATCGAAAATGCACTGTATGAACAATGTAAAATTCATAGATGATCCTTATTTTATCTGACAAAACTAATCTGTCACTTCTTGCCGCATTTCCGTGGCGCATGTGGGAGATCGGGTAATTCAAACTGGCTAAACACGCATTTGGCAAGTCCGTTCATGTTAAATTGGACAACGTATTTCTGCCCTTTGCACTTGTTATAAATAAATGTCATATGCGGGCACATTTCGGATTTATTTTACACCAAAAAATAAAGCAACGTATTACTCAGGCTGGAACATACGTGTGTCTCATAAATGGATTCAATTTTGTGGAACTGCAAGCAACAAACTTAACGCTATACAGTGCAAAACAATGAGCTTTGTTTTGATGTAATGTCTACCAACTTCCCCTGCTGAAAGTTTAAACTCTAAGACTTATGTATAAAGTTGGGGGTCTAATGAGAAAATTTCATTCAAAGCCGTGACAGTTAACTAAGTGCAACGTGAAAAACTGTAAGATACACTCTTTCAGGGGTAAACGCAACACACCTGACAGCCTTAAATATTAAGCGCTTGTAGCAGCAAGATTGTGTGTGACATTCCAAAGACATGCTTTTAGGAAATACCACCAGAAAACTTCACACTTACCAAGAAATGTGAAATACATGGCACAGTTTAGCGGATAAATGAAACAATATCAGGTTTATTTAACCATGCTTTATCAAGTTACAAGGGATGCTAATTAAATAATTTTCCCTAACCTGCACTTTTGTTACTTTCTTTCGTTGTGCAACAGCCCCTTGTTGGGCCAGGGCCTCCTCATTATCGAGGCTTCACGATCACACTCAGACACACCACACTCGGTAGGACTCCTCTGGACGAGTGATCAGCCCGAGGCAGGGGCCCCTATCTGACAACACAAAACACTCACAAGAGACAGACATCAATGTCCCCGGTGGCATTCGAACCCGCAATCCCAGCAAGCGAGCGGCCGCAGACAGAGCGGCTACTGGGTTCGTATCTTTGGTATCAATCATTTTAATTTTCGGACAAGCCACTCCATAATCCTGACCTTGCACGTCGAAATATGATTTGTATGGGCAGCTGAAGTAAGACCAATTCCATAATAATAAGGAAGCAGAAATGGCTGTTAGTGAATGGTTGCGATTGCAAGAGCTTTATTTACACCGCGACGGAATATTTAAATTCATGTCAAGATGGAACAAACGTATCGAAGTGTTTGTGGATTTTGTTGAAAAACAGTGATAATTCCGTGCAATGACTGACGAACTAACTAACTAACTAACTAACTAACTAACTAACTAACTAACTAACTAACTAACTAACTAACTGACTGACTGACTGACTGACTGACTAACTAACTAACTAACTAACTAACTAACTAACTAACTCCATGAAGCAGAGGCCTTCTTGGGAAGGTAACAGTTTCTCAGCTAGTCAAGAAATTCCCCGCATTTTAGGGAACCCGGAGGTTCATTACCGCATTCACAACAGCCCGCCACCTGTCTCTATCTTGAGCCAGCTCAATCCAGTCCATGCCCCATCCCACTTCTTAAATATCCATTTTAATATTATCCTCCCATCTACGCCTGGGTCTCTCAAGTGGTCGCCTTCCCTCAGGTCTCCCAACCAAAATCCTGTATGCACCTCTTTTCCCCCATACATGCTACATACCCCGCCCATCTCATTCCTCTCGATCTGATTACCCGAAAAATATTTGGTGATGAGTACACGTCATTGAGTTCCTCGTTATGTAGTCTTCTCCACTCCCCTGTCGCCTCGTCCCTCTTAGGCCTGAATACAGTGCAATGAATGAGCCACACTTAATGTTCTATTGCCTCACAGTTTAGCCTAATTTCACAGGACTAGGGAAACATTGTTATGAGTAGACCTGCTGTACATCCTACTTACATGAAGTCAGATGGCTTATTACGAGCAATAAACTACTTGCATGGGAAGTTATGTGAATCACCATTACTTTCAGGCAGGATCCAATATTTTCCTCAAGAGGCTGGAGGAATCAACAGAAGTTTCAATCAGAACGCATTGCCCCCCCCCCCCCAACAAAACAGTTTCGAAACCATGACCTATCAGACATAAAGCAATAGTACTAAATGCTACATCATGGTTTTCTTTAGTAACAAAACTGTGAGTGTATTATTGTAATTGAATAATGAGGTACGTTGTTTTTGGTGCGTCTATAATGAATATTTTTTCAGGAATGTGCCAATTAATTTCGTCACATCTATCTGTCCGCCTGTCTTTACCTTAACCGATTTTTCTTAAAAATTTATTTTTGAAACATTAATGAAAATGTGTCTATGTTTTAGAGTTGTGATTACAAACTAAATAACTCTAACTCTAGACGTAACCAATCGGCTTCTCGCTCCGGGCGACTTACCCTCAAGTGAAATGCCATCGGCTAGGCCTTCTGGGTGACTGAGCTACACGGGCTTTGATTATGACAATACCAGAAAGCGCAGACAAACCGACATATGCCATGTTGCGGTCAGTACTCCCAGGGCAACCATGAATTGCAACCCCCGGTCTGAAAATTGGGTACCCTAGCCGAGTTTTTCGGATGTTTTTTATTTTATTACACCAATATCCCTATAACACATAATACAGACAATACCTAATTTTTCTCCAATTCCAAGACACTTCCTTCACTGGATTTTACAGTAGAGATGTAAGCAAAGCGAAAGATAAACAGAGAAAGTATTGGATTGGGAAGGGAGCATTATCGGTTTATCGTAATGTTGGATTTTAAAATGTTCAGACTTCTAGGAAAGGAACGCACTAGAGTGGCAAAGCTATGTTTGCAATTCACTCCCATAGACAAAAAAAAAATGACAAATGATTTCTGAGCAGAAAATGTCAAATTTCGTTCAAGTCTGCTGGATTAATCGCGGGATTTCTCGCTTCCATCATATTACAATAAGCATATATAAACACTGTACAAATTTCAAGCACATACGCGTTTTACAATTCAGCTATGGAACCAATCAAGCGTAAAAAATTCTCTTACATGATTCGGTGAACATTTGTTATCCTTCTTTTTTATAGACAACCCGAAATAATATTAAGAAATTCCACGTCTTGCCCACACAGTATTTTGTGTGCTCTTACAGCTCGTAGGGCAGATATTTCCCCTCTACACAGCATTAACAGATCGGTTTTTACAACAGAGAAGGAGTGTGTTTACTGCGCGTTACGAACTGGGTCTTTAAGTATAGTTCAGATTAATTTTCGTATTTAAACGGTTACGGTAGTAATCCGCATTTCATACAGCGTAGCGCAGCGGTCATCGTGTTCTTCGTAAGGATCTTCCGTCATGGAGAGAGTCTAGCAGCTGCAGATAGCATTCACACACATCTGCCTCATTTCAATATCATTCAACAATACAAGATGTCCGTATTTGATACCGTGCAGCTAAATAACCTTAGAATGAAACACAACACATAAATTTCAGAAAGACGTCCCATTTAACTAAGAAAATTCAAAACTTCATTTTTTTTTCAACGGCGCAACAGCCCCTAGTGACCCAGGGCCTCTTTATTGCCTAGGCTTCACGATCACACTCAGACGCAACACACTCGGTAGGACTCCTCTGGACAAGTGATCAGCTCGTCGCAGAGACCTCTACCTGACAACACACAACACTCACAAGAGACAGACATCAGTACCTCCGGCGGGATTCGAACCAGCAATCCAATCAAGCGAACGGCCGCAGACCGAGGCCTTGGACCGCGTGGCCACTCGAAACTTCATTAGTAGAATCAACTTCAGTGTACCTGGTCTTTGTGTGCTGCCTTAAATTAAATACACGTAACACTTTCTTCACCTGTACTTCCCTGTTTTTGTCCAATTTATTTTAAAATACTTTGTAGCAATAAGAACAAAAATTATAACACCTTCTGTAAACACAGCAATAACACCTACCACTAACCCTTTAAAGACAAATCGTATCTGTGTTATATAAGGACTCAGTGCGTACCGCGCTGTAAACACTCTCCACTTCGGCTATAAAAACCAATCTCTTAATGTTTTATAAGGCAAAAGTTGCTGTTTGTTCTGAGATCCGTACAAAACACAGAAACGCAATGTGGGCACCACGTAGAATTTTTTAATGTTAAACCTGATGGTACGTAAAGTTACCGCTAGGCTTTAAAAGGTTAAAGACGAAGCGTATCTGTTTTATATAAGGACTCAGTGCGTACCGCGCTGTAAACACTCTCCACTTCGGCTATAAAAACCAATCTCTTAATGTTTTATAAGGCAAAAGTTGCTGTTTGTTCTGAGATCCGTACAAAACACATAAACGCAATGTGGGCACCACGTAGAATTTTTTAATGTTAAACCGGGTGGTACGTAAAGTTACCGCTAGGCTTTAAAGAACGTGCACAAATGGCATGCCATAAAACATGCACGTATGACAGGAAAACTAGAAAACAACGAAATTAAAATTGACTTTATACAAATTCCAACTGCTGTAAACAGAACATAGAATTAAAGTACAGCAAACTAAAATGATATATGAAACCGGAATTCTTATAAAACCCCAAAGACGCATACAAAATCCTTAGCTGCATGTTAAGACAGTTCACACAGGCCTCTTTTGGAGTTTGCACTCTACGGGATAATAAACAGCTTTTGTTTATTGAGCTAAATGCAAACAATTAGCTGTTGCTGTAGAACTTGAGACGCCATTTAAAGAAACAAATTCACGTATTGAAAACTTCTGTAGCCATAAAATTAAACTGAGACAAAGTGTTAATAATTCAAACAACAAACAAGCACAGTTCGTGATACTGAACAGCGAGAATTAGTTTGCGTATTTGTACTCGGCATTACGTCTTGTTGCAAGAAAGGATCGCCCGTGTTTGCCTTCGGGCTTTAAAGGAATCCTCTGTCTTGGGTCTCAGCCCCACAGAATGTTCGAAAAACGCCCTCTCCATTCGACTGTACTCGTACTTCCTACACGATGTTTCGAAAGTGGGTGTAAACATTGCCAAAACACGTGGTGCAACAAGTGGGAATCCCCTTCACAGTGAGAAGACAGTTGTCAATGAAATCCATTTGCCTGTCACAAGGTAAAGGTAAAGGTCATCCCACAACATACCACGGAAAGCACAGTGGAGGATCATACGCATAGATCTTTGCATTCTTAACCTTATAAAGTCTAGCGGTAACTTTACGTACCACCAGGGTTTTAACATTAAAAAATTCTACGTGGTGCCCACATTGCGTTTATGAGTTTTGTACGGATCTCAGAACAAACAGCAACTTTTTCCTTATAAAACATTAAGAGATTGGCTTTTATAACCGAAGTGGAGAGTGTTTACAGCGCGGTACGCACTGAGTCCTTATATAAAACAGATACGCTTCGTCTTTAAAGGGTTAACCTCGGCGCTATATCCGGGTGTCTTCATCATCACAGGTGACCACTACTCATTGTCGCAATTACACTAAAACACTTATAAAGTGTATCAATGTACGTGCTGATGTAAGGAAAAGAAACATTTTTTAACGAGAAATTTTGAGAATTTTCCGAATTGCTAGCCAATTGGTGACCAGAGTTCTTTTTTTGCGACCCGTTCGTCTTCTGTTTACTTTTACTCCGTAGACGCTTCATATTGTGTACTCTTTCGCATATTTCTCGAAGTTTTTCAGTTGATACAGCAACTTTAAAAGTAATTATCTGTTACAGTGCCATGTCCAGAAGATGTGCCCGCGTTCTGCCGCTGCTGCTGTCTACCGGCATCCTATTGTACCTCATTTCAATCATACATGCAGCCCCAGGACCACTCGATTGCAGGTGAGTTCCCTTTTCTTCCACTTATTTTATCTGACAACTGATTCTAGTTTAATCAGAATCAGTAAATCAGGTTCCCAAGAGTCATTTTTGTAGGATATACAAAGAGCACACTTTCAGCTGGGCCTCTGTTTGCTGACATAGGATCCTTATTTTGTATAATAACCATCGTTTGCCACTTCCTGCCGCTCGTCGGCTGAGTGGGGCCAAGTTAATACAAGAACAGAAAAGACGGAAGTGGCACCATACGACTGTCATATAAGATAATGACCTCACACAATCCGACGTGAGCAGTCGTCTATGCTGCACATATTCCACAAATGTTTACCTCAACACAAGCAGACGGCACCTGGCATGGAGTCTCAGACTACCGCAGCACTTTGCCATCAGTTCAGCGGTTAACGCTTGCTGTTGCAGACTCATTCATATATTCATCTAATCTATTGCATGTTTCGTCTATATAAGCCGACAATCTACCTGCTGTAAGCCAGCTGAATGAACTACACACACGCACGCTACATATCTCTAAGATTCATTTTAATATTATTCTACCCCCTTCTTCTGCGTCTGTTACATACTTTCGTGCTCTCTGTTTTGACCTTGTACACAGTACTGCAAAACGCCACTTCAACTAATAGGTTACAACTACAACACTCCATCAGACACCACCTGCACAACATCTACAGCATATAAGGATGGAGAAAATCAGTTCCTTGCTAGGAACAAAAGACTTAATGAAATCTGACACGCCGATCCCAGTGGCCGCGCGGTCTAAGGCGTAGGTCTGCGGCCGAGCGATTGCTGGGATCGTGGGTTCGAACCCCACAGGGGGCATGGATTTTTGTCTCTTGTGAGTGTTTGTGTGTTGTCAGGTACAGGTCTCTGCGACGGGCCGATCCCTCGTCCAGAGGAGTCCTACAGACTGTGGTGTGTGTTTTGAGTGTGATCAAGTGCAAATAAAAACCCTCGACACCTACTGTGAGTAGGTAGAAGAGGGAAGGACTACGAAACGAAGCGAAACGAAATCTGGCATATCTTAAATAGGTACACAAAGAGAACACTTAAGGGTTACTATCGCTGACATAAATATTTAACAGAACTGGAACAGATCCATCAGAGACATCAGTCAAATACTTCCATATTTAGACACAAATGTTTGTTTCCTTTATCGTGCAGTGTAATTTATACATCAAGTGCTGATGCTTCAATGGCTGGAGAGCACACCTCTAGAATCATAAATAACAACATAACCGTAAAACTGCATTCTCGTGTCCCCGAGTTCCATATGACGAACAGTGGAACTACGGCTCCATTCATTCTTAATCTCGGCATTACGTGGTAACGTGTGAGAAACTTCACGCTCCAATGGTTTTAACCCCAGTGAAAATACAACGAGACAGTATAAGGGGCATTCTGCTCTCAGAGACAATCCGGACAGGACACTGTAGGAGAGGGAAGGGGGAGGTATGGGAAAATTCCTGCTTCCCCCCCCCCCTTTCCGTCCAAAGATAGTCACAGTGTTCTGTATGCTAGTGTTTATTGACCTTTCAAAGCCTAGCGGTAACTTTACATACCACCAGGTTTAACATTCAAGAATTCTACGTGGTGCCCACATTGCGTTTATGTGTTTTGTACGGATCTCAGAACAAACAGCAACTTTTGCCTTATAAAACATTAAGAGATTGGTTTTTATAACCGAAGTGGAGAGTGTTTACAGCGCGGTACGCACTGAATCCTTATATAAAACAGACACGCTTCGTCTTTAAAGGGTTAATGCTTTAAGAACTTATGTTTAATTATTATGTGTACATTCTGTGTATACGTCCAAATATATTACACCTATATTCCACCATTTCCTTGGTATATTCTTACAAAAGGAGAATCAATTACTGTACTTATTTCTGCTACTGTGTGACTGAGTGCTGAATGTAGATGGCAGGTTCCTCCAAGATTGTTCGAACTAACTAAATCTTCGCCATCAACCATCTTCAGTATTCAGTAAACTTCACTGCTGATTAAGTTACAGTATTTAATAAACATTTTTCGTAGCTGAGTGCACCGCAACATGTGATTAATAAACCCGAATTCTGGGACAAGCCAGTTTAAATTAATTTTATTCGTTTTTTATCAAAAATATTTGACGGCACAAGCAAAAATATAATATGAATTTATTACCATTTTAACGGCAGGTGGTCCCCTCTTTCAAAACGACCTTGAACCTTAAAAAACTATTTTTTATTAGTACAAAACTAAGACAGTACACGACACAAAATATGCTATAACAGCATGTACGAGTATTAAAAATTTTCCCTCTACATTTCGCCCAATACTGACCATACTCAGGGGAACAATCTGTACATCACTTGAGGCTGGCCGGGCTTGGGCGAAACATGTAGAGATAAACTTAATAGGGTACATCTTCCGCGCAGCTGATAACAAGTTCATCACCAACAAATTGCACTAATTTATAAATACAAAAGCACTCCTACATGTTCCGGTTATTGTCTATAGCCAACTTGCATGTTAAACGGTGAAATATATGTCGACATGCTATTAAAACATCAGGGCATCGTGTTATATTAAAATTAAATTAAAATAATAATAATGTATTATAACAATTTTAACCGTTTAAAGACGAAGCGTATCTGTTTTTATCGAAGGACTCAGTGCGTACCGCGCTGTAAACACTCTCCACTTCGGTTATAAAAACCAGTCTCTTAATGTTTTATAAGGCAAAAGTTGCTGTTTGTTCTGAGATCCGTACAAAACACATAAACGCAATGTGGGCACCACGTAGAATTTTTGAATGTTAAACCTGGTCGTATGTAAAGTTACCGCTAGGCTTTAAAAAGGTTAATGTAATTTTAACATAGCACTATGCACTGATGTTTTACTAGCATGTTGACATTATATATTTTACCATTTACAATTGACAAGCTGTATAATAACTCTGTACACGTCTCTAAATACTGATATCCCTGAAGACGGCTACGGACACTAACCGAAACAGGTAGGAGTGCTTTTGTGTTTAGGAATTAGTGCAACTTGTGGTTAATGAACTTGTTTATATGTAGAGACAAATCTTATAACCCTTTTACTGCATTTTATATTATGTTGTCTGCTGTTGGTTACATTGTAATAAACGGTTCGGAAGGTACAAGGTCAAAATGAAAGAGAAAATTACTGGAACCCCCTTTCTGTCAATCGGTACCCCTGGCACTCCTACTTAGTATGCGGTAAGCTCGACTTCCACTATCGACTTGCGGATTGACTATACGAGCTGAGAGTTTGTCTTGCATGTTTTCTGCCTCTCTAGATAAAAGTCAAATAGAGTCGAACCCGCTTATAACGACATCAGTTTACACGACACCTCGACTATAGCGTCAAACATTCTGTGATACCAATTAATTCCTCGCTGTTAACCATTAACATTACATTCATCGGTCATAACCACACTCGTTTATAACGACACAAAATATTCAGTCCTTTTAATGACGTTATAACCGGGTTCAACTCCAATAAGTCCCATAGACCGCCATAAGTTTCTTACATGTATCGACTTGCCGTTTGACCTCCTAAGTTCCACAACTCTCACTGAAGAAATAAACGGCCTAAAATATCACTATCATTTCATTATTTTACTTTCTTTTGTGATACGTCAGTGACATAATTATTTTACGCACACTTCATTAGTTCAATGAGAAACCTGACAAGGGATTTAATTACGGTAAAAACTTCTTCTTTCCCCATATTTCTAGCCCTGTCATCCCAGGGTCTTGCGTCCTTTTACGTGTTTACACCCAGCAGTGTAGCAACATTTTTATATTTTTGTAGCCTATTTCCTGCGTCTTAGCAGCTGGATGTTATTTATACGGTATTTTTGATATGCAGATAAAAATAACGCATCATGGAATGCGCAAGTCTCACGTCAGAAATTACAAAAGGAGAAGTAAATGAAAGATAAAGAAAGTTGCATAACGAGAAACTTCACAATTTATGGTCTTCTCTTCATCCCACACTACCGGTGTGAAAAAATCGAATATGACGAGCTTCTACTGTATTACAGAGAAGAGAAATGCACGAAGATACTTAGTCCGATAATATGAAGGAAAGAGAACACTTGGGAAACCTAATAATAGATAGTAGAATTATATTCAGTATAAGGCCTAGTTAGATGTTATAAACCTGTTTCAGAAAATATGAGAAATGTCTTGAACAGCTAAGCGACTATCATCTGCTCAAAAACACCTATGTTCTAGGGAAATAGAGTGCAGTCTCGAGATTTGTGACCCTCGATATTAGGCATGTCGAAATTTCGTGCTCGCCCATTTTACTGGCTTTATTTTGAACTTTGGCAACTTATTCGGGGAATCAGCGTCAGACCACGTGGCTGGCGATCCCCCCCCCGCTTCTGCTATTGCACAAATAATCATTCTCACATGAATTGAGCGCTGTGTCTCAAAAGTGAGTGCATTTACTTTCGTGCTTTATGGAATGATAAGGTCCTGCAATAATTTCCTGTATCATATGCTTCCAAAAAAAATCTGTTATATTGTATTAAAACTAAGATTCTTTAGGGTGTTTTGTTACTGGTATTTCATCCGGTTTTGGAAACACATATGTGTTCTGCACTGAAAATGGATTCCAATATCCGTGACGGTTCATCAGACCAATTCTTTTACAAACACCAACAGCCTGCCGCATTTGACGTTCTGGTGTTTTGCATCGGAAGATGTAGTACATAAGTCAGTCCCTATTTAACAAAAGGCTCTAAGGCAACGCATTCTCCAACAAATGGTTCTCTGTGACAAAAATGTACGTAATATAAAACACAGATCTTATTAAAATCTATTACGCTTATTTGAAACATTTTTTGTAGTAATACAAATTTAATGGTACATGCGGCATACAATATTTGCTCTTACGTCGTGCGATGTCTGTTAAGTCTTGAACCACTTATTTGTATCAGCAGTAGTAGGCAGGAACATAAAGGCCAACACGGCTTGAGAAGCAACACACAGGGTGCCGCATATAAAAGTAACCCATACCCATGCAGTCTTTTCGTAATGTGAGCGTATTTTACAAAGCTGACGCATGCGCATATCGTTGTCATATGATTTCACTCCTGAGTTCCTAGCGTCTGCGCTGAAGGTAAAGCAGCAGTCTTGATAAAAATGGCTGTCTCTATTTCCGAACCTGTAGCGATTGTGGAACTGATGACACGTGCTACCTTGAAATGCTTGGAGATGTATTTCCTCTTTTCTACACACCTTCATGATGTGCGTACGAACTTATATCGTTTAATGCTACATATTTTACGTCAGATTTTCGTATTAAACATTACAATTTGCTCTAGTTTTAAAATAATAATTCATGTAACTGCTCCGTATACACATGTAACTGTTACACATCTTAACGCTTTCCGTGCTACGCACTAAATATGTGACTTAAGTACATTGTCTTTCTTGGCCTGAATTTATACGAGTTCGTGAAATTATCCCCAGAAATCTCTCGAAAACATCAACAATGTGTAGATTTTAGACTACAAATATATATACATATATATGTACCAAAGAAGTGTGTTTTAAATTAATATCCGCCATGGAAAGGTTTAAATTTTAAGCTACAAGGTACAGTCGAACCCGGTTATAACATCGGTTTATGCAAGACCTCGTGTATAGCGTCGGATATTCTGTGGTACCAATTCATTCCTCACAGTTAACCAAAACATTCACACTTCTCGGTTATAACAACACTCGCTTATAACGACACAAAATATTCAGTTCCCTTCGTGACGTTATAACCGAGTTCGACTGTGTATGTCGCACAGATATTTTAAACCAAATATTCAACTCACCGGTAGAGATCCATACGTAGCGAACACAAGAATCTGCTTCTATGTCACTTCCAAGTATTTCGAAAACCATACGTCCAGGAAAACACTGATACAACTCGGGGTTCTTCTGTCTGTTCATCCCTAGAAACTTGTTGAAACTTGGTTTGACAAACCATGTACAATCCACTGAAACTGAACTTTCACTAACCAAGCCTGTATTCTGTACTCGTAAAAATGATGAATGCTGCAACCACCACAGGCGCACTTTTTCTAAAAGCTTGCGACTATTTATCTTCAGAGAAAAACAGAGAAGAAAACTTTATGGTTAAACTCGTCTTCTTCGTACGATATTCACTGTTGAACTACTCTTTCTCGATACAGCTTTGCGACAAATGTCGACCTTACAGTCGATCCAGTCCACAGAGGTAGAAACACAGAAGAGGTCAACGGACTCCACGGATTAAAACAAAGAAACCAAACCTTAAAGATCTAACTATACGGAGACAGAAAAAAAGAAAGAAGCAGTACTCTATGGTATCCACAATAATGAGTCCTTTAAAGCCAAAATATTTACTATCTGCATTAACATTAAAATAACTTGCATTTTGTCTGCAATATGTATTTATATGTTCTGCACTAATCTCACAATTAACACCAATCACTTCTATGCACAGCACAAATCATATGATACTTTTAATGCAAGTGCAGTTTTTTTAATGTGAGGTAAAAGGTGAATTCTGATGTATTATTTACATGAAATTCAGGCTTAATTCACCGGTAAACATTTCCCTAGACCGTTGCCAATGCATGTCCGACAGTGTTACAGAGAGTAAGGTATAAAAATATACAAATACTTGTATTCAGTCAGCAAAAATAATTATGTTTGAGGAATACACACAGCCGGCCTATGGCTGTGGTTTAAATTGTTAGCCACAAGCATCGTTCAGATTTGGCGATGCAACAATACACGATGCATATTAAGAATTAGGGTCCTAGTTAGTTTAAACATTGTTGCATATGAACTGGAAGATCTAAATTGACTTTCATGTGTGTTATGAAACACAACAGACAAGCAAGATTGGCCTTTACCGCTTTTAGCTCATCAATTTTTGTTCAGCACATTGTGTCCTTCCACTGGGTCACTCGTCTACACAGAAATTCATGTTTCTGTACCCCAAACCAAAGGAAAGACAACATACAAAAATCAAACAACTTTGCAGTAACCGACAGGAATTCAAATCCCCGATTCCAGTGTTCGAACACCCACAGACCGTGCTGCTATATGGACAGGAAAATATTTACACAAAATGCTTTTACCAATATTAATATTCGAAGACAAAACTGCTTAGAAACTACGTAAGGTTGCTTAAATAATAATTGCTTCAACTTGAAAGTTTCGACGTACATTGAAGTATAACTAATCTTACATGACATCTTGGCAACAGGTTTATAGTACGCTAAGTGCTCTTCATTCGATTTAAACTTTAATCAGTTTTCAGACATAAGCATGATCGTTTAAGTCCTACACAATCCTTGATGTTCTAGTATATGACTTGGAGATCCTTTATTTCCATACTCAGATATGAGCATTAGTGAGGCGTGGGGTGGCGAGGTTTATGTGACAAACCACCGTGTCTGCCCTATAATATATAATATTATGCCCTATCAGATTATCTGCCCACATTCGTCAATATACATCTAAATTCTGATTCCACTCATTCTTATTCATAAAACGTGGAAAGGGGTCATAACGAGATAAAAAATGCCACCTCGATACATTTTAAGTGCGCACACTTCTTGCGACGTTTAGGTAGACGAAAAACTTCACAGATTTACGTATTAATTACAAATTAATTCGCATTCGTAAAAAACAGACAATGAAAGTACTAACTAACTAATTAACTAACTCCATGGAGTAGAGGCCTTCTTGAGAAGCTAACAGTTTGTCAGCTAGTTAACAAAATTCCCCGCATTTTATGGAACCTGGAGGTTCAATACCGCATTCACAAGAGCCTGCCACCTGTCCTTATCCTGAGCCAGCTCAATCCAGTCCATGCCCCATCCCAATTCTTGAAGATCCATTTTAATATTATCCTTCCATTTACGCCTGTGTCTCCCAAGTGGTCGCCTTCGCTCAGGTCTCCCCACCAGAATCCTGTACGCATCGCTCTTTTCCATCCTGCTACATGCCCGGCCCATCTCAGTCTTACAATGGAAGTACATCGATTAATAAGAGTAAACTTATTTTCTCCGCAGGATTTTCGTCTATGCGCCAAGATGCAGGGGTGTGGCCGCCAAGAGAGGGTTCCCGTCCGCAAGTCTACCAGGCTACCATCTTGATACAGACAGGTAAGAATACATTCAACACCGTTACGGACTTTTTTTTTCACTGGACACAGATGATGACACAAATATTTCCGTTTAATTTGCCTAGCGGTGACTATTTCAATATGCACCTGAGACTGTACAGATATTTTTGGCGTGTTCACATTTAAAAATTCCAAAAACTGACCTGATGACGAGGACAGCGATGGTATCTGTAAAGTTGGTTTACTTTCCATCCAACCACCTGACACGGCTGCTAGCCCGAGAATATTTTATTCAATGTGTCCACTAATTTCTTCGTGTCTTTTTAAGGCTCGAGAAACTCTGAACGGATTTTCATGAAATGAGCCGTTATATTAAATTTTGCTGGCGAGTTCTAGTTCTGATTAAAATCGAACAACAGTAATGTACGCTTTACAGGAAGATTTACGTACGTCTACACGTGCACTTGTGTAAATATTTATTGCAAAAATCTTGCATAAAATGAAGGACCCGCATTGTATGCTCAGTATAGCTTTCTTACGTAGGCCTATCTTTATTTTTTCACTGGCAGTAAAAACAAAATGAAGCCAAAGATCCAAATTGTTACTCTACACGTACACTCCCTAACTTGTTAGAATATATGTGGGTAAATTTTTGCCAAAGCAAAGTGTAAGGCTATTATCGTATCCGTATGTTCATCCACTTAATTCCATTTCAACAATCTGACGAAATTTTATGAAACTTGGTATACGCGTAAAGCCAGTACAGACTCCTCCTCCTCCTTCTACTACTACTACTGCTACTGCTACTACTACTACTACTACTACTACTACTACTACTACTACTACTAGCAACTTTTAACATGTTTACAGTTGCATGCACTGAAAATTTCTGAAACAAATAAATTAAATTCTACGAAAATCTCTGTGGAAAAGCGTAACACGATACTCTATAACCTCAATTGTGTTTTGATGCACTGTAACACGAAAAAATGTTAGATTTGTAGGAAAAACTTTTTGGGATAAGAATTTAGGCATTGTTTTCTGCCTGTAATTTCCGTTTAACTTAAATTCAGGGACCACTACTCCCTCGTCAATAAATTATACTCACTATAGTTCAAGAATCTGTGCGTTTTTTAAGTGACAAACGTAACGTGGGTAAATAAATAGTTGCCTGTTGCTTAGACTGCTCTTAGATACTTGCATATCTGGTTAGCGTCCAGGAACATACACGGGCCATAATTTACAGCAAAGAAAATTCGAAGATTCATTTAACGAAATGTGGTTAAGCAGAGCAACATTCTCAACTCAAGAGAATTTTTCCACCTCTCAATGCCTTTGCAGAACAAAGTCAGAGCTCTTTCTTTTGCCTTTCTTTCCCCCTCCCCCCACAGAATTAAAGAGAAATAAATATAAACCAGAAACATACATAAACAACTTATAATAGTCAATTTAGGCAATTAAATACATAACATGGTAATGAAACTGCCTTAACAACTGATACACCAACGCAAATCAATACTCGGCGACCCATCAGTTTTGTAAAAGACTGTACGCCCATCACAAAACATACTCCATTTATGGACTGCAGTTTCTTCTGTCAGAATTCAAATGCCTAATTTGTGGGCATGTTCAATGGATTCTAACCTCAAATAGGTACTTCCATGTGTCCCTTGGGTTACCATTACGGGCCTAACGAGGGGAAAAGACACAGCATAAATATGAAGCAGCCTGACTTCTTTTGCTGGGTTACTAGCCCCCCGGAAGCAGACTGAATGTCAATTACAGTAATCAGCCAGTCAATTTTTAAGGAAACAATCGGACTTAATTATGAAAACAAAACAATAAATGCAACTACATTCCATAAAACAAATTTGAATTTGTAAGCTAACGATTGTTGTACATACACAGAAGTTTTTCATTGAGATATGATCACATGCAACTGGAATTTGAGATTCACTACCAGTCAGACATACGAAACTGTAATGTATGTATGTGCAGTGGGGTACCTGTTAGACATATATAAAACAATTCGAGGTTTCTTATTCTATCTTTGAAGGAGGTTCAAATAAACTTGTAACAGACAGGTGATGTCTGTCTGTCTGTCCACACACCACATCTCTGAAAATGCTCAAAGTGCACCAGTGAAATTTTATTTTAGAGTTATTTATTCTATGACCAAACAAACTTAATTTCTATCTGTATTAATCCACTGGAAATACCATCTGCATGCAACTGGAATCGAACATTCTTTCCCCCCATAAATTGGTCAGTCTACAAACAGCAAGCAAGTGTTCGTGCCATAAAATGTGTAACTCCAATTACGAAATGTTAGCCATAGAATATTTGTCAACAATATACAAGAAACATGTTTCAAAAATCTTACAGTGAATAAGTAGGGACTAAAAACTGCTGCTTTAGTCAATTCACATGCTTTATCAGAAAAATGGAGTTTACAATTACACATGGTCCAAGAAACAAGACTTCGGTAATCAAGATTCAATAGAGATTAGATTCTGTTACGTTTTCCCCCAGAAAATCTTTTGTTTCCCCTTTCACAGTTGCCAGAAATCTGGCCAAAGCCATGCTCTAACCCTTCAACTGCCAATACCAAACACTCACTCACAAGGTACTAAGACGCCACCCCACAAATAAACATTAATTTATACTACCTCAGACATCTCGCTAGGTTAATAATATTACAAAGCAGTACTTTATTGCAGTCTACATGTATGTATACTGGCATTACTAATAGATCAAATTACAGGACAACATATTTCGAGCAAGATTAGGTCATCTTAAGACCATTCATAGCATAAGAATAAATTACCTGTTGTCCTGTAATTTGATCTGTTAGTAATATCAACAAACAGTTGTGCTGACAGCAATGAGGTACCACATTGATATTCCTGACTTTGCTGTTTATTTTGCCCAATTCATCTTGAAAACCTTAAAATAAGGATGTTCTTTATCTTAAAATAAGGATACTTATTAATTCGGCCACGAAAACTGCAACGAAGTTTTGTAAACTTCATGATCCAAGACTTCTGGGACATGTTTTTAGGAAAGCAGGGTTCCTCAGCATTTCAAATAATCGCTGCCTACGCACTTTGAAATGTTGGTAAGTGTCCACCACAGTCTAACATCCCAGGAGACTTGAATCTTCAGCAACCCCAAATCTCGCACTTCTCTTTAACTTGACAACAGGCTACTTTCTTTAAAAAAAAAAAACACTAAACATGAGAACTAAATTTTTCTCTCACGCCTCTTAAACAGCGCCAGATAGTGTCACTTAATCCTTGCCTTTTGACTCAGAGCTGAATCCTTATCTACTTCATATGCAGGAAAGTGGACGGTATGGAGGAAGTACTGCGCCCCTATGCAACACCCCAACCTATTCCGATAATGCAGCAGAATGACAACAGGAGCCAGCAAGGTCAAGGATTTGCAACACGAGGGCGTTCTGGCCAGACATGGAGCCCTGCTGGAGAACAGCAGGTCAGCATAATGTTACTACTTCCAAACTACAGGGTTGTTTTTGGGCAGCTGATACATATTCTAGTGGAAAAGAAATTTCTGTTCCTAGTTAACCTAAAGTTTCCACCATGTTCACATTCCGATCCTCTAATATCCATTTTAAAAAATCCGACACACCTTTTACTTTTTCCAACGTGTTCCACATGCCTCACCCATCAAAAAATACTTAATCACCCCAGATACTATACTAAATAAATACCAGTAGTGATAATTCTCTAAGAAACCTGGAACAGTTTCAAACCAAGCTGGGACACTAGCTGTCCTCACAAAAATGTCCAAGAATTTCCATCCCTTCAGGGAGCTTAAAATAAGCAATGACTGCCTCCCAAATTCTTACTTTCTCATTCACCATAATCTTCCACTTCCACCTAATGGCCTGCAGTTAAAATGGAATCATTAAAGATGCAGTAATTCCCTTTAAACGCTCTAAAATCAAATAATTTCCTCATCTCTTCCTTTCCACACACACCCAAATCTTTTCTCTCCCTTGAGAAGCGGTACTAGGAATTTTTAAATTGACAAGACCATCAGTTCATGCGAATAACAGTTTAACATAATTAGGGCAGCACTAATACCATGAGGAATTTTTATAATTTTGAGGTGAGAGTGTACTAAAATGCATCTTTACTCTGTCCACAGGGTTTGAAGACAGACATGTTTTATGACTGGTACCTCAGCAACAGGAAACAACCCAGGGAATCAGATGTTGCGTACGACTACTAGCATATCTCTCTTCCCCGTAACTCATCTGTGTTTCGCTCTGTCCATTCTGTTGAATAAAAAGACTATATAGAAAAAAAGAAGTGCTTTCATTTGGTTACTAGTAGACATCTCTAAAACATAAAACTTGCACTCTACTATCAATGTTGAGTACATCGCCAATATATGTGCAAGACACATTACTCTCTCACACATGTTGATCTATTGCTCATACAACTCTATGTAATCACTGAGCTATACTAACATAGCTATAGATAGCAATGAATATCCTTTTTGTTGTTTCTTAGAATAGCAATCCCTAACACCTGTAATTGTAAGCGCTTCTCGAAATAAAAATTGTGTAAAATGTCAGCAACTTATTACAGCCCGGTTATTATGGCAGATCCAGGGGTTAGAATTTTGATTGAAATTTGTACCATTAGACTGGAGTACACTAGGGCAGGCACCACAGTGAACCTTGCACCTTGACCGTTTCCAATTTCTTGAGCAACCCTTCGCTTAAGCAATCAGCAGCCCAGCACTTTTGCATAAAGTGCAGTACCTTGAAGACCGAGATGTTCGCAAAGTCACCTGGTTTCAAGAAATATTGATCCAGGTGCCTAATCTTAATACTGCCAGTGCCTCACAGTCACAAAGAACACGTAAGACCGTTTCAGATGCCTGTTTGCGCCTGTCACACCTAGGACTGTCTACCAGCTGCAGTTTAATTAGATGTCCTGTTACTGACAGTGTCCTTTAGAAATCCTGCCATTATTCTTAGCTGGTTTCTGCTCAGATTGAGAAATTCCCCAGCCCTTTTTGCAGATGGTCTTTCAAGAAAGCCCTTAGCCTGCCTTTGTCCATGAATGGACTTCCAATGATCTTCGTGTTTTCTGCTCATCCAGCTACTTATCACTCCCCTGGCAACATTCAGAGATATGCCAACAGCAGGATCATATCCCGTGAGGGCATGTGAGCAGCCTTGCCAATTTGTACCATTACTTTTTTGCACATGAAACATATGTAGCTGACAGAAACAGGAACTGTTACTTTGCAAGGGTCACGCCGTCAACAGCACAACTCCTCAAACCTGCAGTCTACTCTAAAAGATGGACACACTATATCGCATGCAGCACAACCCTGATAAACTGCAAGGATTGCACCAAGTACTACTATTAGGACACATATATATAAATTTTCTACTGCTACTTCAAGATTCAAACGAGATGGTGGGCGGGCGATACTTGCATAGCAGCAAGAAATGTCATGTGTTTGAGACATAAACCAATCAATGTTTGGCATGCATATCAAGCCCTACTGCTTTTAACTTTTGAAAACCTTTGCATTTTTTTGTACAAAGAAAGTCTCACAGGTCATTGCTCCATTGGGTTTCTCAAAATGTAGAACCAGATTTGCCAAATCACATAAACATACTGCCAGTTTTCAATACTTCTGGCACAGAACATCTCACGACATTGCAACCTTGTAGCAGTCTCTCTCTAAGTATGCCAAATTGTAACTCTGCCACCATCATGTGCCAGTCTCAGAATAAAGAAAGTTGGAATAGGAACACTCCATAATGGAGTACATAAAATTACAAACGGCACACTTTGCTGTTGATTAAGCTTACTTGTGACCAGTTTATCCACTTACAGACTCACTACAGGTCAGTACAGCTGAAAATTGGAGCTGCACAGCAACTTCTAGTGAAAGTCTTCCACATTCAAATTTAACCCTTTAAATACGAAGCCTGTTTTATATAAGGACTCAGTGCGTACCGCACTGTAAACACTCTCCACTTCGGTTATAAAGACCAGTCTCTTGATGTTTTATAAGACAAAAGTTGCTGTTTGTTCTGAGATCCGTACAAAACACATAAATGCAATCTGGGCACCACATAGAATTTTTTAATGTTAAACCTGGTGGTACGTAAAGTTACCGCTGGGCTTTAAAAGTTTAAAAAAGACTGAAAGGGAGTACACTCCATAATGGGGTACACTAAACTACCAAGTCTCACGTGCAGAAGCTCTCTGGGTTACAAGAAAAAGTCTGTTTATAGACTCCATTTGAATAAATATGCCTGAAAAATCAAACTTCCCCGAATTCAGCAAAAGCCTCCTATGCCAAATTTCAACAAAATACATGAACTGGGTTACTGAAAGCATGGGAAGTCCATTTACATATTTACTCATCTACACTTTAATATGGTTTCATAAAACAGAAAATCTGAATTCGCCAGCAACTTTGAAATCTTATGAAACAGACTTTTAATAACAAGTGTATTAAACAGTTTAGCAAATACATTAAAAAGTCCATTTATCATCTTATGTAAAATAGCCTTTATCAAACCCCATGAATCTGAAAAGCACAACAACTTTTAGTGGAAGTATCTCCATACTAATTTCAACAAAACTGCTGAAACAGTTTACAACCTACATTAAAAAGCTCACTTATGGCTCTGTCTACTAGGCTTCATTAGGATTCAATATACGATAAAACTGAATGCATTCTACACCAGATTTTAAGAAGATATATGAAATGGTTTATGGAATATGTGGAAGAGTCCTTTTATCACATTCTGTAAATTAGGCTTTCTTATAGCTAAAATTCCAAATGCCACAAAACTGAGTTTCAAAAAAATTTGTCCACCACCACCACCACAACATTTAAATTAAGTCTCATTCTCCAGCCAACTTATAAATAATGCCCACATTCTGAATATCATGCTGACAGACTGGACCTTCCTTATAGAAACAAAATTTGCACATGTACCAGCAGAAGTAAAGCGTACCAAAACAACAAATGGAACACAAATGACAGGGATAAAACAACCTCACACACCTCAAGAAAAGACAGTAAGACAATGCACAAGTGGACTTTAACCTTTTAAAGCCTAGCGGTAACTTTACATACCACCAGGTTTAACATTAGAAAATTCTACGTGGTGCCCACATTGCGTTTATGTGCTTTGTATGGATCTCAGAACAAACAGCAACTTTTGCCTTATAAAACATTAAGAGACTGGTTTTTATAACCCAAGTGGAGAGTGTTCACAGCGCGGTACGTGTTGAGTCCTTATATAAAACAAATACGCTTTGTCTTTAAAGGTTTAACTTACAAAGTGAAATTTCATAACAGCAAGAATTCAGAAGAGAAATCCTGAGCCAAAAATTCGCATGCACATATACCAGGGATAGACTTACTATACAGAATTGCCTGATACAAGATACCATCATTGCATCTCTATTTTTAATTACACGACCCACTACGAAAGCCTCAAACGAACTGAAGTGACAGAAATTGATTGTGACACATCAGCCTATGGTGTATGCAGTTGATGCTACTAGTGAAGCACTGCTACATTTCAGACAACTTACATTTGGCTTTGGCAGATGTATGTGACAAGTAAGGTAGGCAGAGTCCCACTGAGGTCACATAAATATGGTTTAACCTTTTAAAGCCTAGCGGTAACTTTACATACGACCAGGTTTAACATTAAAAAATTCTACGTGGTGCCTACATTGCGTTTATGTGTTTTGTACGGATCTCAGAACAAACAGCAACTTTTGCCTTATAAAACATTCAGAGACTGGTTTTTATAACTGAAGTGGAGAGTGTTTACAGCGCGGTACGCACTGAGTCCTTACATAAAACAGATAAGCTTCGTCTTTAAAGGGTTAACACGCAAAAAAACACTACTGAATTATTGAAAAAATATTCGCTCCCATTTTTCAGGCATCAACACATTTCACATCTGGATTAGTCATTACCTGATTTACTCTGTGGAGAGAACAGTGTTCAGAATTCGAGGTCACTAATGCAACATTTCTTTTATGCCGGGGGTCTATAAAGCAAAGTGGTCCTGCCTCTAATAGCGTTCATACAAGACAGAAGAGGGAGCAAAAAATTCTTCAAAAATGATTACATATAAATAAAGAAAAGAATGCACGAGAAAAATAACTAGTTCTAAACAGAAGATTTAGGCAAGCATTTATAAGAAATGAAATGCAAAAGCCAAGTACAAGAAACTGTGAAGTCCACAGTCACAGTGGTGTTGAGGATTCAAGTCTTGTGGGATGTGGTGCTGTGTTGCTAACATTTCAGAGATCATGATGCCTCCACATTCAAGGTTCAAGCAGTCCAGTGAGTGTGTGCAGTGCTTGAACCAGGAAGATTGCAACACCATGATCCTTCAAAATGTTGGGAACCACCCACCAACAACAGTACCACCCTTGATCACAGACTTCCGCTAAGATGATGAGATCTGCACTCTTCTGGGATATTACACGGCGTCGTCTGGTGACAGTTTACCAACATTTCGGAACAATATATTGGTCCCATCTGCAAGGGTCAAGAGTCCGGGAAGAAAAGAAAGCCAGGAACCGTGACGTACTTCTACATGGGAAGGTGCTGCGAGGCAGTAGTACAGGTGGAGATGGCCAATAGGGTTGAGGCAGGGTGAGGAAGGGATGGACGGAGGAAAGAACATATATGGAATGAAGTACAGGCAGGAAAATATAAAGATAAAGGTGAATAAATAAAATAAAAATAGAACACAAATTAAAAATAAAATTAAATAAATTAGGAGGAGGAAAGCAAAACAGTGTGACGGAACGGGGTGGACAGTACCACATCCCACAAGACTTGAATCCTCTGCAAAGATATTCTTCATATAATCTTCTTTATCTCTTTTTACTTAATCTGTCTTAGGTTCAAATATTCTCTTCTGCACTTCATTTTCAAACAGGACAGAGACTCAAAAGATAGTCAAAACTAAAACACAGTGGCTTTTGTAGGAACAAAGCTACTAAAGAACAGTCTTAGGTTACTGTGTTTCGTCACACATGGTATGAAAGAGTGACGAAAGTACCTATGGTACTGACGTCAGTTTGGAATCAAAATGTAGCAATTGGTAGTAAAATTTATTTTAAACACTGAAATCTTTCTACAGCATAGTACTTCACTCACAGTGCAACAAATTTTTTCATTTCCACATTATAACCAAACTTTCCTCCCTTATATTTTCAGTAACACCTACATACACAACTGCGGAACAAAAGCTTAAATACATTTTTCAAGAAATACAAATCTGATGTGCATCTTCCCAAACCAATCATCGATAGCTGCCGCAGTGCAAAATATGCAAAGTTATATCAGTATTTACAGTTCCATACAACAGTTACCACTAAATCTATACAGAGGTAAATGTAGACAGCACTGAGCCCTGTTATCAGCAACTTTTCGTTTGCATCCAACACAAAAGCTATATTAGTACGGAAAAAAAATTAAGACTTCATCATGTTTAACAACCGCTTTCAAACACAAAAGAACAGCTTACAGAAGGGACTCGGAACTGGGAAGGTAAAAAGTTTCGCTTAAAAGAGCAGCCACTTTATTTCTCTTCACACCATTCGTTCTCTTTACGAACCTGCTCTTCTTCACTAGCAGTGAAATCATTCTTGATATTGAAAGTCTTCCGGATCTCCTCAGGTGTCTTCCCTTTGATCATGTTTGCTACAGTTTTGCACGTCACGTCCAACAGACCTTTGATGTCCAGGTAGTTTGCAGCCTGTGGACAGCACATTCACGACCATATCATCACAGAAACAACAATCTACATGTCTTACAGCCGATTCACACTATGTGTTACGTTTCCGTTCCGTCACGGAATGTCACTGTTCAGTAAAATGTTCTTACATGTAATTTAAAGGGCTTGTTCACACTGACAGGAATGTCTCCATCCCGTGACTGTTTCTGGGCGAGAATGATTGACGTGACTGAACGGATCCGGACCTGTCTCTACCTGCTTGATTCCGACCATGTGAAGAGTCGTCCAACTCCACCACTATGCTTTGGGCGTTTGCTTGCAACGAGTGCTGTCAATTTTTATCTTAAAGATGGATGAAAAATTAATAGAACTGGTTCGTAAATGTCAGGAATTGTAAGACATGGGAAATAAGGAGTACAGTGACAGTGTCTGGAAGGAAAAAGTCTAGGGACAAATAGGTGAAGAGTTGAATAAATCAGGTAAGTTTCTTATGTTTTTATTTCAATATTTTAAATTTACCACCATTCGATTATTACCAGAGTTCTGATAAAATAAACGCAAGTCTCCGAAAGTATCACATGCTGTTCCAGAAGGTAACTGAACACGTCGGAAAGTGTGAACACAGAGCATTCAGACAGAACGGTGATGGAACATTGACGGAACAGAAATGTGACACATAGTGTGAATCGGCCCTTAGGTCAGCAGAGTTTGTAGCCATCCTCAACCATTTTTGGTTTCCCTCAAGTCTCAGCAGACAAATTTTCAGAGCATGTTAATACGCTACATATGACATCTTCCAAATCATTTCAAGCTGTATGACCTGTGCAACTGGAACAGCATCATTAATTAGCCCACAGAGCAACATGAAATCTAAGGCCACAGCGTATATACAGTCGAACTCAGTTATAACGTTATGAAATGGGCTGAATATTTCGTGTCGTTATAAACAAGTGTCATTACAGCCAAAGCGTAGAATGTTATAGTTAACAGTGAGGAATTAACTGGTACCACAGAATATCTGATATTATAGGCAAGGTGTCATATAAACTCATGTCCTTATAACCGGGTTCCACTGTAGTCATATATGGTAACCGAAAAGCCACACAAATCAGAGTACTAAGCTAATTTCTACACATCACATAAATGTACGAGTATTTATACAACACAATGCATATGGCAAAATTGGTATATTCCAGCACAGTGTTATTATGTGTTGCCCACCAGACATTATCAGGCATGTGTTAATCCTTTTAACACCATCTGAACACAGATACATAAAATCAAGACACTAAGATGATCATTCCAACACAAGAAATAACACTACTTGGTGGTATTTTATTCTGTGGTTATGAGTTGCTTATGCTCTTCTTTGTTTTTGTTTTGCCGCACTTACACCAATCACTGACAAACATCCTGCAGATGTAATTAAGATATCTGCAAATGCGCTTAGCATCAACACATCTGCAAACTTATAATCAAAACAAGCATTTCTACACTCATGCAGTTGTAGTTGGCCAGGGTGAAAACAATAGAACAGAAAAGCAGAATAGTGTGAGCACATGTACAGCTTATGCAAATTTTTTTAGGTTTCCACAACACTGTGTTTTTGCGGAATCCATTCTTTTGGAACTTGACACTGCATCGCATGTAATCAGTCCGATATCCCAGCCAACTGCAGTGCCTTCGGAATGCTGGGAACCGATTACTGTGATGCATCATATCCCAGAATGGCATTCCCATACACAGGCCACTGCAAATCATCACAAAGGGAACACCTGCAGCATTCAATGAACCCATAAAATAGAATTCCAAAAGTTCTGCGGTTAAACTGCAGCACACAGTTGGGTAAAATGAACTTTTGACAAATAATATTTCGTAGATATGGATACTTACAACATATCTACATATCAAAGGTCACCTTACTAAATGCTTCACAAGTCAGTACCACGAAACCAAAAGACAAAAAAAATATTTCCACAGTCATCATTTTCTTGATATTTACTGACTTGTACTTTGCTCTTTGCATGGGTCTACTCTCATTTTACAGCTCACACTGCATGGTCCTTACTTTATCTGACAAATACCGTTTGTCACTCCGGACAATTTCACATGATGGCAGCCTGTACAGCCATCAATGGTATTTCAATTTTACCAAGACATGGCATCCACACATTGCAGTTGAATGTACTGCACATAGTATCAGGTGTTTTTGTTTTAGTTTTAGTTCAAAGTACTGCTATCAGTATCAGGCTTCTGATGATATATTTAAAGAAGAGATTGGAAATGTTTTCCTTCAGCTTGCATGTTCATAATACATGTAACAAACATCATGTTCACTGCGCACTGACAGCACTGCACTCTGAATGCTTTTTATCAGAACTTCTTCACTGCTAGGATTATTACCACACATTTCATCCCACAAAACTTGTATAGGTTCAGATCTGTCAAACGAGGAAGCCACAAACCCCTGCTTATTATTATCACCAAAAGTGCTCTCAAAACAATACACAGAACGTGTATAACATATCAATGGGAATTTATGTACAAAGTATAGGGGAATATATAGTACCACTCAGAGCTGTGGAGTCAGAACCCATTGTGGGCGGAGTCAGAGTCGGTAAAAACGTACCGACTCTGACCTCAATATAAAATCTTAAATAGATACTACCTACAATAACCATTAGATTTATACTTAAATATAGGTTATAAGTCTAAAAAGTAGCCCCACGATTCACATGCTGGTGATGAAATGTCTTATCATACCATTTACCATTTTAGTAGGTGTACCATCATAAATACATATTTAGCTTTTACGAAGGAGGTGGAGATTTAAAAATTCAAGAGTCAGAATCAGAGGTTGTGTGTACCAAAGGCACAACCCTGGTGCTAATGCACGTCACATCATGGTCAGCATACAGTCATGCTGTTCCCCACACACACTGAACGCCGCGCACACATTAACAAACGAAACATACCAATATGAGTTCAAAGAGCGTTCCCTGGTCAACCTTAAGGAAATCGGCGTCCCAGCTACTGATGTCATCCGTTCGCTTCTCCTTGTTCTCGTCATCTTCTGGTGGAGGTGGGTCATCTTTGTGGTAAGTAGCCCACTGGATAACTTTCTTCAAAATAGCAGAATTTACATTTGGCAGTGGTACTGCTTCCTCCTCATCTTCATCCATACCTACCAAGTGCACGACCAACAAAAATTTGAAATTTTGCCCCCTGAATTTAAATCAGCTGTTAAAAATTTCCTTCATTTACATTCATTTTACACACTACATGAATATTTTAATTATAATAAAATTTCAAAGTCCTGGTTCATCTAATCAATTGTATTAATAGGCTATTCATTTGATTGTTTTACAATTTTTTATGACAATTACTATCTGCTAATATATTACTTCTATTATTTATGTACTTATTATGATTTGTTTTGTATATTATGTACTTATATATTTGTGTTATGTATTTATTGTGATCTGTCTTGTATATTATGTACTTATGCACTCAAGTTACACATTTATTGTAACAGTAATTATGTATGAATTATGTATATTATGTGTTTACATAGTTTTTCTGATTTGTTCAGTTATTCTTGACTATTTCCATATTCACATGCTTTTCTAACCATGTTAGGATCTGTGGACTGTAAAATAAATAAATAAATAAATAAATAAATTGGAAAATGGTAGATCTGGTAAAACATGGTGTAACTGTAGTTACTTCACTCATCACAACAAGTTATGGAACGTAACTAGAAGTATAAGAATATTTTAATAAAACAAAACCTTGAGATTTTGAACAAGTGGCTAACAGATACTAGTTGCATTTTCAGAGCCCTGTAGCAGCAAATTAAGGAAACATGAACTAAATGCCGGTAACAGTAACTGACGCCAACACACTGATAACGTAAGGTAATGTGAAAATAGATACTGTAATTGGTAAAGTTTGTCCTGTGGTGGCATCACTGAATAATAATAGACCAAGTACACATCACAATTGAATAGACGCATTACCCATAGATTAGTAACCAGCTCCACAACACTACCAGGTCACTTAGGGAGGTTAACACTTAACCTTAAGTGCTGACACTTAAACTCACCTTTCCACATGAACATTATGACTGCTTTTAGTACCAAGATTGACAGTAGACTGTTCAGTAAAGCAGGACCATGGATGTTCAAGTCCAGACACAACAGTGCTCATGGATACTAAACTCAAAATACTGTTGCTCAACACATGTCCTATACTGTTAGGTTATCTTCAACACACTACTAATCGTGGTTTATAAAAATTACTCAAGCTGAAGTAGAAACTTGGGAGATTTGGTGAAGAAATTTCATTTCCTATAAAACGTTTCACAGCGTACAAGGATACAACAACCAGCAAGAGTCTAATGAATTCAAACATCCAACAGCAAACCAATATCCAGTCATGTACAACTACCGCATGCGATTAATATGCACACCACCATTAACGAAATTTTAAATAGTACATTACTTACAATTATCTGTTCAATGGTACACAACTTTTACGTTTTCATATCTTTATACTATTACCGAAGAAGGTTCTTCCGAAATGAATACAAAGTGACAACGTTCAAATTCTTACCAAGATCCTCCAACATAGTTTTGATAGTCACCGAACATTTTGCTATTTCTACATCAACTTCAAAAACCTCTCCATCTGAGCTCTGTAACTTAATGTTGGGCATCTGGAAGAAAGTTAAATTTCATTATTAAATGTTACATATCGTGCAGTGTGTAAACTCACAACCAACAACAAAATGTCAGAACAAACTACATGAAGCCGTACGTTGTTCCCCAATAACACACTTCGTGAACTCTCACCGCCATTGTTCCCTACACCTACCGAAACAGTTTTAAATATTACTGAACTGTAAATAAATTACGCATAACTAACGACGATCCTTTTTTTACTTCCATACCATACCTTCAAAAAGAAAGGTCTGCCTGCTATATATGAAACGAAACTCCAACAACACCTCAATCAGCAACACACTACGTCAACCGCCGACCGTTCTGCTAACTTACGAGTGCATATAACCTTGCGTGTTATGCATGTCCACGGATCACTACAACGCTATTGGTCAAGCGGTGGAAAGTTGTCATGACGTCATATTCCGTGCCTTATTCTTGATATTTTTCAATGGAGACGGCATACCGTTTCCTTGCAGAAAACCTTCGAATCTTATATAGTTGACTGACGAGTGACAAATGTAAAATATTTCACATACAACAATGTAATTACACAAATACGCTTCCCATTGTGCCAGAATTACTGACACAGTCGTTACATCTGTCCCTTACACCCCGAGTTCACAGCGGCCAGAGAGCGAATACACTACTTTTTTGCACAACAAATGGTTGCGTCATGAGTATGAACGTACCTCAACGAACCACACGTAGAAAATGTGATAAGGCTCCGCATGAATTTTTACAGTTACTGGATGACGGTTATACGTTTGGCGTTGCTCGTAACTTTTATGTTGCCAACGTTTGTCGTCGTGCGTAAGCCTAAGCGGCGCGAAATATGGGTACATACTTTCTGAAATGTGTACCAACCCTACTTTGACGTCACGTGAAGAGAACTGTCTTAAAATCTGTAGGCATCACCACTATATTTTTAACTGTAAAACTACCCAATCAAGTTATTCCAAAACAATGCAACCTTACGAAATCAATGCTTTTCTGTTTGGAAATTCGTTTCGATCTTAGTGATAAACTATGCTTTAAAACAACACTAATGAAAGCAAGTATTGCAATTCAAAGATGTCTGACGTTAAGCATTATTTTCTTTACATTTATCTACTTTGTTCATTTACATAATGTAACATTTTTGTATTTCTGTGAATTTTGTGTTCCCAGCAGTTTGTGCAACTGGTAGCTTACTTAGTGTGTTCACAAGAGCCTGCCATTTGTCTCTATCCAAAGCTTGAAAAATCCAATCCATGCACTGGTGCCTTACTGTGTTTGCAAGAGCCAGCCACTTGTATTTATCCAGAGCCAGATTAATCCAATCCATGCCCTCTTATCCTATTCATTTAAGATCCAGTTCAATATTATTCTGCCATATATGAAAGCTGGCACATTGTGATTACAGCTTGAGTTACACATTTCTACTGTGACGTGGAGACAGCAATTGGTCAGTTCCCACTACTCAGCCTCTCCTACTCTTCCACCACCATAGTTGATACATCAGTTATTTTGTTTCTTGCCATGATAGTGTTAACATCTTTAGCAATGTTAATGTCTGGGAACTCTTTTTTTCGTCATGTCATGCCCACATGGCAGCGTTGCTTTGACAAACACATCTGTGCATGATCCAGCTACCATGCAGTGTTGCCAAATGAAACATGGAAGAAGCTGCCCTTTGCATGGAATGCATTTAAATGATGTTACTGGTGTGAAAACTTGAGGTAGACCGACCATGTGCCATACATGGTGCCTGAATCACCTCCTACTTACAATCAGCCAAGTCCCCCTGTCAAATACAGACTTTTCTACAGGCACTGTGATGCTAGCTTTCAGAAGCTTCAAGTTACACGCAATGAGTTTTTCTTGCCACTAGCATAGTCACCATCCCTCACCCTGCCTGCCTTTTAGACTGTCTCTTACAAATGATGTGACAGAATTACTTGGTCACCATTATATCCATACTAACTTTGACACAATAGGACAATTTCCCACCCCAGATACTGATGTTGCAAATCTAAATTTTTTGACTGTCAACATTTTGAAAAACCGTCCTAGACTGTTACTGATACCAATGTGTGACTGATTATCTACAGTTGCTTAGTCTATGAAGTTTGGCTATGGATCAGACAGTCAGAGTTCAATTTCAAGTAGAGGTAGGGTCTTTCTTTCTATCAACACATCCACAGAAGCTCTGGAGCCTTATGAGTGCCCCATTTTGCATACATACATACAAATAGCACTGCACAGTAGGATGACTGTGATGATAAATTGGAACAGACATGACAGCAAGCAGTAATGGTGCAGTTTATGTTACTATCATTCCCTACATTTTCCACCAGGGTGTGAGGAAAAGTTCCAGGAAAACCCATCCACAATAATCTATCTCAATACTGAGCTCAATACATGGAACCTTATGAATGCAACACAAGTGTTGTAAACACTACAGAGAACCCCTGGGGCCCATAATGTACCAGTACCTTTTAATGGTAAAGGCTGCCAGAGCATATGGCTAAGTATTTTCCTGAATTTATTAGTTTAAGATGTTGGCATGCATGTGACATTACTTTTAAATGTCACCCATGGATAAAGCGGCTAGGCTGTGAAGCTGACCACTCACCTCCATCTAATGCTGAGGTTAATGATTGGAGCTACATGCTTCCACTACTTCTTATGTCTTCATGGCATGCACAGGGACAATTTGACCTTTTTTTTACCTGGAAGACCAGTAAAAATATAGGTACAATGAAAGAATGAAATGAAGTACAAAATGTGGTACATCCACTGATGAAGCAGAATGCAAATATTACTTCCTGGCGTCACAATTGTTGTGACTGACAGTTACTATCCTACGTCTGCATATCATCATCACAACGCGATGTCCCACTTCAAAATATTACCTGACTGCTGGCAGGAACTGAATCACTCACCACCAAGCCGTAGATAAAACAGGCAAGACATACATTATGGAGACGGTACAGTGTAGTCAGCATAGTGAATGTGTTATGGGCTGAATTTTGGGGAATTTGTGGTGAAAATACAAAGTAACATTTGTTTTCTTTTGACAGTCAAATTCCTGAGGGTTGTAACTATACCTCTTGTTCAACATGTCCAATATAAACTTTGTCCCATAACAGTGGGATGAATTCAGGAGAAAGGAACCGGACTTTAAGGCTAAAGAGAGTGCAACATAACATAATAACAACAATCACTCACAAATCACTGAAATTTCTGTCATTAGATTACTTCTTTTGAACTGCAATGAAACATCTATAATACAGGAAGATATACACTGCATTGCTGTCCATGTTTTATTTGGATCAGCATAATTATCTCCATACCTTGCTTATTATTACGGCCCTAAAAATATCCAAAAATTTCCTAACACTGCAACGAGCATTGAAGACCCCACTGAAAACTCTGGTCTGCTGAACTTGGCACATATTTAAATCCTCAGCATTTGAAGGTTAAAAAACAAAATGAATGATTTTGAACAAAGTCTATATAAAATTGTATTCTCTCCTGGGAGTAAGGCAGCCGGGGTGTGGTGATGATGACCCACCCCATTCCTGTGCTCAGGTTGAATATGGGTAGAGCTACACATTTACCTGCCCTCAGTGCCTACTTGGCATGTTACAGGACAGGGCATTAGAGCATATCCTTACTTGAACAGCAGGATATACAACTGGCATACAGACACAAGACATGGCTAAAACCATAACTTCAACAGGTTGGCATGACCTGTCTTTGTCTACATGTTTAGTTTACAGGCTTACTGATGGATTCTCGTTTAATATGAGACGTCTTGTGAGATTCGATATTCTTGTCCAGTGACACAGTGCCATATATGAGAAGACTAGTCTCCTTCATAGGTATTGATTAAAACCTTTAACATGAATTTAATTTTGGACATGTTAGTACTTTTATATAAGTTGAAATGAAACTTGACTCAACTTCTGAAATAAAAAGTGGCTTTGAAAAACGCACATAGCTGAGTTCAGAACTTGCCATATATTGCTTCATTTCAGAAAGTTTTTATTGTAAATAATATAGAAAGAAGTGCACCAAAAAATATTTTATGCTGTATAGTATGTGTGTACTGTTTATTGGCTTCATTGACAGTATATTTGGGCGTGTACTACATAAAAGTCCAAAGCAATAAGAGATTCCAAGTCGCAAAGAACTCATCTGGACAATATGTAGTTTAAACTGGAGTACACCTTTAAATTCGTATGTATTATTATAAGGTTTGAATGCATTATTAAAAATATACCTTACCCACCTACATATCTTGGTTTGTATCATATACTGTACTCTGCTGAACATTCTGAAAATACATTCAAAACCTAAACAGCAATCATTACCAAGTTACAGTGACACCTGCATATAAATCTGGTTGACATCTTTAATAATATTCCAGACTGATGTGTTTCAAAAAGCATGTCTGCACCACTAAACACTGTATCCAGTTTTTATTCACTGGACTTCACGCCATTTGGCACTGCAATCGTTACCCTGTTGTTTGTTCCCAATGATTTTGTTAGCTTATCTGCAGCATTTCGTATTGTTGGTTTCATTAATGTTGGAACATGAGTTTTATTTTCTGTTGAGGTAACTGGAAGCTTACTCCTAGAATTGTTATCACTTTTAATATGAATTTTGTTTGCACTATTTGTGACTTTGGGGTCACTGTTGAAGCTGTGTGGTGGTCTGGGATTTGAGGTGTTTTGTCCAGGATCTTGGCAGTTGACAGAGATTGTTACAGTGCCTTTTGCTGATGCTGTTTGTTTTGCAGTTCCATTTTGAAGAGGATCCTGTAAAGGAAATAAATATAACAAAGTGACTGCACTGAGTAGAATCCTTACTGGAAAGTTGATAGTAACTCAGCTGGTGAAGAAACCTGAAGGTCTGAACCACCAGTCTTTTCTTCCACAAGCGCGCAGCATGAGGTAAAGAAGATGCACCAAAGAAGAAATGACATTTTATATGATTCTGAAATTAGAAAATTTACCTATCTAGCTGTTAGTACAACCCATTTCTCCCACAGGAGTGCAGACAGAGTAACACAAAATTAAATTTAATATTTTTGCAATTCTAAAAATTGTCTATACCTGATTACTGGCATTTTAAATTACAAGAATGGAAGGCAAGGGAGATTTATAAAATAAAAGAAAACATTCATACATACAAGTGTCTGTGAGTGTAAATGAACTTGCACATACTGATTAAATAAGTGGTAAAATACAATAGTGGACAGGGACATGTAAGGAAATACAACAGTGAGACACAGACGTCTGAGGACATACAACAGTGAAACATTAACATAAATGGAAATAATAATTATGATCACAATGTTATGATTATGTAGCATTATTGATTTGTTTTCCAACAATAAGTGAACATGAATGCCAGTGAATGTGTAGAAGTGTAAAGAATCCACAGACATTGCTTAACCCTGAAGATGGAGTTACTATGCTCCTCTGTGGACATTGCAGACAACCAATACAGGTGTGTTGACTGTTACATCATTAATGACTTAATGAATCATAAGTAAATAAGTAAATAAAAATAAATAAATAAGCTAATGTGGTGTTTATTTGATATTAAAAACCATTCACTTATTGCATTATTCAATGTATCAGTCTACAATGGTGCAGTAAATTACAGTGAAATTCCCATTTAATGTTTCTCTGAGGCACAGCAGATTTACATGCTGTATCAACAAAAATTTAAATTGGGGAACTTAAGATGCAAGGACAGAAACTGAACAATAAGAGTGGAAATACTTTAAATTAAACAGAATGAATCAGAGATTTCCCTGTGCTTCAAAACGATTCCTTGACAGCACTAAATTAATTACACATAGGCCTATTTTATGTAAAATCAGAATTGAGAATGAACTGGGTGAGATGTGCAAGAAGGCAGTCATGACACATATCTCAAGGGCCTATACAGGCAGGGCTGTCAGGAACTGAATAATGATGGCTTGTGTCTATTCTCACAGAACAAATTTACCTGCGAATCAGTCTGCTTTCGGAGATTCGATCGTGACAATGTCTGAGCCAGCTCAGACTGCAGTTGGCAGGTGATATTTGAGCCATCAACTGATGACACTGACTTCCTGACGTCAGCAGCAGGTGCGGGAAGGAAGTCAAACCGTGTTGGAATTCTCCTCTCTACTCCTGATGGATATTCACCTATTGTTACGGAGACTGGGCGCTGCTTGCCAGTTAGCTTCTCCTCTCTCCATGTTGATTGGTTGGTATTACTAAACACAGATTGAAAGGCAGTCAGTGTATATCCATAAAGGATTTAATACTGTCAACACGACTTTCTTATTTTACATATTTTAAACATGTTGTTACTCAGGCAATGTGTTTTAACTCATCTTGGTCATATTCAGGCCCTCTATCATCATAAACAGTAAAAATATACATTTGCGTTCAATGTTTTAAATTACTGAGTTCTCAGTTTTACATTTGATATGGTACATGTTGCTTGTGGTTTTCATTATAATCAGTAATTGTTAAAAATGCGATATCATGTTTGTTGTATTAAAATAATTCTTAGTGTAATATTGCTTGTTGTATTATATTGTGAGATATAACACGCACTGAGTACAGTGCGGTCTATCATGGAGTGCACACTATTTCTTAACATATCGAACCAGATCCATTTACGATCCAAGATAATCACACATACACTGATGTTTGGATGAGAAAAATAAGAACAAATAGTACCATATGTATAGCAAGAAGTAGATATAAATAAGATATGTATAACTTTGAACCTAATTACAGTTTTCAAGTAGAGATAATATTCATTAATGTTTTGATAATTTCATATTTTAAGTATTTATTATGCACAACTAATGGTGATACAGTTCTATAAAATTAAAATTCCTTTATGTTAAAACCTATCCCTGAATATGGTTAAAGATAGCCAAAACATGTAGAATATTGTACTGTGGAAGGATGTAAATGTATGGTTGCTACTTGTGCAATTCATTTGAAATAAATATAGGTTAACATGCCTGTTGCACAGAATATGTGTAATTTTAAGTTGTGTTGACAGTATTAATTCCTGTATAGTTCTACGCAACACAACTGGTTGTTTTCACATAACATTTGCAGTCAGTGTGCAACTTCCATGGACGAAATGCATCAGCCTACATCAACTCACATGACAATCATTTTGTATAAAACAACTGGTGTAAACGACCTATAACTGGACCAGGGGTGCACATATCCTGTATGACTAAATTTTGTACAGGGGTGCTTAATACTTGTGGATCCTCAGTGCAGCTCCTGCTTCTTGTCACTCTTCTGGCACCAGAAATTTTGGAAAAATTGTGCACCCCTGTACTAGAGAAGTGCTAAAAATAAACGTTACTAAAATTCTACACAGTAGTAGCCAGACATATGCTTTTATATGAGGCTTCCTGTGTGATATCACTTCCTCTACAGCTCTGGTGCGCAAGGACATGATAAAATGTTCTTCCTGTGTTACAGAATGGGGAAATGTACATAACAGAGCATTCCTGTTTAGTGTTTATGTATGCACAAGAATATACCATGATCTGAAGTGTAAGAATACAAAGAAGAATAATTTTTTGTGCAATCATCACACATACTTGAATAGGTTTTCAGGTTTTCATGGTAATCGTTCAAATGAGGGCCATTCTTTGGGACTTTACACCATGTAGTGTGCATTGTTTGTCCTGATGTTTAGGAAGAACCTGCTGCCTCCATTTTCTGGGTGACTGAACTGGTTAAGGTGGATGTTACAGTGACTGGCCGAATTCCCTCACACCCAAACACTGAAGCATCCATGAGAACTAATTCAGTCACACTCAAGATGGAGGCAGTACATTCCCCTGAAATATCGGAACAAACAAAGCACAGTATATAGTGTAAAAACCCAAAATAGGATCATCAGTTAAATGAACCACCATACAGTTTTTACTGGGCATGAGGAAATCAGTACACCTTAGATATTTACAAGCACCTAATTCCATGGGTCTGAAAGAGATAACAAAATTGAACGTTGCTGAAATAAAATACTTACCTTGAATTTTGTGTTTTATTCTTGCTTTTTACTGGAACAAAGTATGTTTCAGGTGGTTTCGGTTTTGGGGACAGAGGATTTTTAAGTGTGAAAGACTCTATGGACTGCATTTCCACAGCATCAGCATTTTTCGGACTGGTCTGACTAGCAGCGGTGGTGGTTTTGTTGACATTTGTTGCACCATGCCTGCTCTGTGTGTTCAGCACTGGTTTAGTGTGAGTATTTACACAAGTTTGTGAAGATAAGGAGTGTTTTCCTTGAGGTGCCAAGTTCTTGCTCATGGTGCCGAGTGACACAGCAGGAGACGAAAGAGACGAAGATGAACTTGTGTCATAATCAGGTGTTGGACATGATGGTGGCCTCCCATTCAGCGACGAGGCCAGTGACAAAGCTGGTGAAGACGAATTCCAAGACGAACTCGAACTTTTTGACTCACTTGTTGGCATCTCAAACAGAATAACGAAAAAATCCTCTTTAAACATGCAGAATTAAAAAAAACAACTCGGAGTATTTATGTCCACATGTAGTCAGTAATTGTAGAAACATGTTTTCAGTTCACAGAATATACATTAGAATAATTAACACTGAGATTGCAGGTTCATACTCTGCTTAGAGTATGGATGTTTTTGTTTCTGAAGACTGGTAGTCAGCCTACTCATAACCATTGTGCTTTTACTGCTGAGTATTTGCAGTCCTATTCAGACAGGACACCTTCAGATCCAAGGATGCAACTGTGTTACCCCACGCAAGATTTTACAACCATCATTAATATTAAGCGCTCAAGATATTTGGACCTAACCAAGGTGGGATCCATGGAACATGAACGAATGAATAAGGTTAACATGAGGACAGAGAAGACTACATAATGAGGAACTTCATAACCTGTAATTTCCACTTCAGATTTATAGTACACTCACAGCCCTTGTTTTATGCCTTTTTGCTTTAATGCCCCTTGCCAATTTATATCACTTCTTATTTTGCACCTTCACATTTTCGGTTTAACACCCCTTGGCTGGCTGTATTCCTTTCTGCTAACCCCTTATTTCCGATGGGAATATTAATTTTGATTTATGCCCACTTTTTCAGGGATGTGACTTGGATGTAAATCAAGGGTTGGGTGCATGTATTAATTCAAGAAACATGATTTAGCAAAGCCTGTAGCATGAATGGGAATAGCTGGTGATCAATACACCATTATTACTGGGGAACCTCGTGCTAATAGACAGCCGGGAAATCTAGGGACAGGTGGAGGATAATATTGAAACTGATGAGAAATAAGGTATTACTTCTAAAGCCTACCCGGTGTTCTCAGGTTCTATTCACAAAATAGCAGCAGACACAAATTTGTCTCTTGTACCACAAAAACTAATTTAATCACCACAGCACTTGCTACACCACCACGTTCACACAGCTCCACCCAAAACGGTACTTTTTCACAGTGTCACCAACATTTGTTTCACCAACCAACCAAATTTCCCTTTATATCACCATTTCCCAACACAAGGTATGAAAATGTTGATTGGATTCAGGTGGATAAAGATAAGACTTAACAATATGATTCTGAGAATACTGTAATGAACCTCTGTGTACTGTAAGAATAAGAAATTTTTTAATCACCTGAGTGACAATGAACTTCTCAAGAATGACACTGCACACTCTAGTAGGCTGTGACATATATTATCACAAAATATTTTGCTCCTTCATGAGCTTTTGGTTGAATAAACTTCTTCAAGTTTAAAACTCAAATCTGTCATAGCAGATTTGATATACCACTCAGTGTGGATACTAACGGAAGTTTCACAACCAGATACTGAAGAAAGTTACGGTAGATAAGAAGAACAAAGAAGCAAAGGTACATATTTACACTTCAAAAACCACACACAGTCACAATCAAGAGTTTGCACCCATTACTTACAGGAGGAGGTGGTGGTGGTACATCTGAACTATTTTTTGTCACTATGGTCACATCTCGTATTTGACTCATACTCTCTGAGACTGGTAAATCATGTTCCTTTGTTGTTACTGAGGTTCTGTGATGAGACACCTTTTCTTCTTTCTCATCTTTCTGTGATCGTTGTGTTTGGAATAATTCACGCTCCTGTAAAAGAATGTGTGTTACAGTTATAAACGCTGACTAAGTAAACAAGCAAGCACAGCTCTGCTAGCAGAACCCGAATGTTCATTGCTGCTAACATCTTTGGCACATCCCGTCCTCACCATATATGTCTCCAAGATCTGCGCTCTTCTGGGATATTACGTTGCATCACGTACTATCCTAGAAGAGTGCGGATCTCACTGACATCGTGACAGAAGCCTGAAATCAAGGTTACGTCTCCAAGATCCATCTTAAAGTAAACCTGCCATCTCTTGGCCACTTTACAACAGCTGTTATCGCCATAATCTACACATACTTGATGTCTCAACCATATAAACTACATGGTCACCCACCTCAATTTCACTGCCCTCAGAATACTAGCTGCCATGTACGAATCAGGGAGTTTCTCAGTAGATAATATAACATGCCACCCCCCCCCCCCCCCACACACACACACACATGATCCTTCTTATGTACAAATGTTCTCCTGGACACTTTGTTTTCTTCACTTGACGTCACTTCATTTCACTTCACTTCACTTCACTTCACTTTCACTTCGCTTCACTTTACTCAGTCGAACCCCTTCTACCAGTAGGTGCAGAGCGTTTGCAAAGAGCATTCCATCTGTCATTGTCTCAAGATGTAGCTCTAAATCTGTTCCATTCAATTCCTATCTCGACCAAAATTTTCAGTATCCCCTCTTCCCAAGTCTTCATGTACTTGACACTTATGTCCTTCTGATAAAGCAAGTGGCCACCATTCATGATCATACAAAACAACTGGCAAAACCATTATCTTTGAGTATTTTGGAATGCAGAGTTAAGACAACAGTGTCTCAGTCAGGTAACAAGAATTTTGGGGATGAATTCTTATCTTAATCTCTCCAAAAATGTCATACACAGAGGCTAACCATCTTTTTCTTCCTAAAATATTTTTTCTTTCTAAAATATTTGTTTATTACACACAGATCATCATGCATACATTCATACATACACACATGTATGTATGTATGTATGTATGTATGTATGTATGTATGTATGTATGTATGTATGTATGTGTGTGTGTATGTATGTATGTATGTACGCAGATCATCACGCAGTCATTAGTGACTGGCTGCATAGCACGATTCTCAGCAAAGGAAGAAGTTTTTGTTTTTGCTGTCATGTCCAGATCAGCTCTTCCAGTGCATACCAGGCTATTTTCATGCGGATAAACTGGCCAGAACGTGAAGCTACTAAGAATATCCACTCTCCTATATTCCTTCACAGAATCCTGCTTAGGCAAATGTACCATTAATTTAAAGGATTCACCTAACTTTCACATCTGCCATCAAGCTCCTTTCAGCAAGGAAGTGCACATTTTGACTAACACACATTAGACATTAAAGAGAAGAAATCAACAAATGTCAGCTCACCTTGTAGCTACGTATTATAACTTGAGGATGTTTCGTTCTGTTGCCACTTGCCTTCATTGTGTCTGATTTTCATTTACACCTTACAGAACTAACTGCCAGCTCAAGGTCAATAAGGCCTAGTGTTTGCTTTTTAAACAACTTGGTCACATTGATAACACTAAGCCATAACTTATGTTTATCACTATGCTTATGCTAATGTGCACTGCATGCAAAACAGACAGTATGAAAACTGTGTCACAGCTATGCACAGTCAAACACCTTGTGTCAACAGTAGTCACTTTAAGTATCGCTTACTAAGTGTCTGATACAGTTCATCTACAAGCATATATGTAACACCTTCTCTGCTCACTATGAGCAAACATTAATTTCTTGGAAACAAAGTTGTTGATCAATTAGTAATAGATTGTGAGGTTCTTGAATTGACTGACTAATCCATCCTATATTAGTAGGTTTATGTTCTAATTACACAGAATATGGTATTAAGTGTTTATTCTCTGCAGCAAGATAAGATGCTTATCTTATAAGCTCAAGCAGTGGTGGATAATACAGCACTGCACTGTTCACACAAGGGACTGCACCATTTAAAACTGCATGCTAAATAGCTAGCCCATCAACTAGCTGACTGACTAGGTCGGTAACTAACTACCAATCAATGCTGCATAACATCCCGGAAGAGTGAAGATCTCAAATGCCAAATGGCTAATTTAGCATCCTGATGCAGTAATAAATGCTCTATGTAGGAGTAACTTGCATTTAGTATGTACTTGGTTTTAATCTTTATCAAGCTGCAAGATCCTCTGTCAAGTCTGTACCACGAAATAGACTGAGTGACTGAAGAGATTTTCATAAACTTTATAATGGGAAGCTTTGTTGAGCCATTTTTGGACAGTTTGGATGCCTACTTTTTGTGAAGGCCTACATATGTTTCTGCATGCACCTTGATCAAAATTTGTTAATATTTGTCACAGTGAAAAATGTTTCAAACAGAAGATGCAGAGGACAATGAAATGCACACTTGCTGCTGAGTATGTGTTAAGTCTTGTGATTTTCATGATAAAGAAATAAAAGTAACGCTACATGTACAGTTCTGAACTTCCTTGCTCATCAATTAGCATGGTCTTCCAAACACACAGGGAGATTAATAAAGTCTGTTATTGTGACAACAGCTAATTACTTGTTTTCCTTGTAGTTTTCCATACTGTGTACGCACGAATAATATATGGAATAATATATGTTGTACTTTTTTTTCTATTTGGCTTTAGAGTTATACATGTACACAAATATATGTTTAATTAAAACGTAATTGAAATTTTTCTCATGGTGCAACAGCCCCTAGTGGGCCAGGGTTTCCTCATTATTGATGCTTTATGATCACACTCATTTAGACACACCACATGTGGTAGGACTCCTCTGGAAGAGTGATCAGCCCATCACAGAGACCTCTACCTGACAACACACAACACTCACAAGAGACACACATCCATGTCCCCAGTGGTATCCGAACCCGCAATGCCAGGAAGCAAGTGGCTGCAGACCCACGTCCTGGACTGCATGGCCACTGGGATCGGCAAGTGAAAATGCTGCTGCAAGTCCGGCTTCATTAAAATCTGAACTTTTTCCTTTTTTAAATAATTAAACCAAAGTGGGCAAAACATGTGATAACTGATATGCTATGTGTATGTTTCTATTTCATTTGCAATTTACCTGTCTTTCCACAAAAATGTTGGTACTTATACCTCATAATGAGGTATAAGCACCTCCTTACAAACCCCTATCATCTCACCATTCACAAACACTTTACCATCTCGTTAATTTTTAAATAAAAGTATGTTTTTAAATAACCTAAAAATTTGATTTACGGACAGATTTGCTTTATCTATACTGATTGATAACTGGGGCCCACCCAGCCTCCTGTAGAGTAGGTAGTGGGCCCTCTCTCTCCAGGGGTAAAGTGGCTAGGCAATGAAGCTGACCACTCATCTGCATCTGGTGCTGAGGTTAAGAATAAACGGGGCTCCACCTTCTCCCCTACATGCTTTCATAGTGTGCAAAGGGCCAACTTTACCTTTGCCTTTACATTAACAACACTAAAATATGAGATTTCATCTAAAGCTATCTGCCATGCGTTCACATAAAAAGATGTATGTCACACTGGGATACGCTAAAGCGCTGGTAATACCTTGTGACAATTCACAGAATTGAAGGTAGCTGTTAATTTCTTTATCTTGTGGGAAACTATGCTACTTGCCACTTCAAATATGTTATTTCAGGAAAATCTCTACATGGTATTCACATGATGTCATCAGTATTAATATTAGCTATGTATAAATGGTATGTAGCTATGTCTTTTGAAGTGGACTAAACACAAATATGACAGATTTCTCAGCAGTCCCTTCAGAGATATACACACTACTTCTCTCTGACAGCCTCAGCAAGACACAGTGTGAAATTTACTACTGGGAAAATAACTCTTTACAATTGTAATTTATGTTTCAGTCTTGCACAAGTTACATGATGTGACTGTATGTTGGATATGTTATGTCCATCCACCTGTCCACATGTATGGATATTTGATATTGGATGACCACAATAAAACTTGTCAAGTTTTCTTTGTGAAATAAGGAAACTTTGACTCACTTCTAGGGTGTGAGATATCTTGAGTTGTGTTTCTTCGGAGTGGAAACAGGTACTCCCATCATCCTCAGTAACAGTGCTGTGGGCAAACATCTTACGATGCACTCGTTTGAATTCATCCATCAGCTGTTTATAAAGACACACAAGTACCATCTTAAATGCTCTGTAATACACAATTATAAGCCTGCAGATTATTAGTATTAAGTCTCGCTATGATGCCTCTCAAAATGTTTGGGTCCAAATGTTTATAATTTATGCATCCATCACTTCAGACAGAAATGATGAGAAAAAACAGCACTTTCCTTTGATGTGATGTACACAAATGTAGCTTAATGGTATTAAACTAGATCTATATTAAAACAGCGAGGAGTAGGTAGGTACAATCTTTACAATGAAATATCGTAACTCCTAAGCTAATCCATTTAAAGCCTGGAATGTAGACAAATGCCTATGAAACTTGTAGTTACGTTTGTTGATACAATCACAGATGTCATCATTATTACTAAAACCGACTCTTTTTGACACTGAGTCCATCACATATGCACCAACCAGCTGCTTCTTTCTAACAACTAAATAATTCTCACGTTTTTATTCACTTACACAGTTGCCTTCATTATATATCATCTCCAGCTCACTTCTCAGGAGGTAATAAAATACCATCTCTTTGATTACACAGCTGCCTTTTCTTTGCATTTGTACTCTTCGCACCGCACTTTTTCCTTCTACTTCCACCCCCTCAATGAATTATTATTACAACAACAAATTCTATAATACATAATAATGAGGCAGTGGTTCTGAATATGTCAGGTTATCAGTAAAATACACAATTAGGTATAAACAGACTCTACCTGTTCATGCTGTTGTCGCTTTTCTCCATCAATTGCTTTCAGAATATCTTTCTTTCTTTCTGGTTCTCTGTAACCTTCATTTTCACGACGCTGTAAAAATAAATCAACACATACAATACAGTCACAATTAGGCACTTGACTTCTTCCACTATTACTACTCATGTTCCCTACTTTATCTGGGCATTAGTATCACTTACCACCCCTGTTCTGCAGTGCATGTGGGCAGGTGGCAGATTGGCCTACATTAATGCAAAGAGAATGCTGAGAAGAAGTGACAATCCATGTTTCTCAGAAAAAATAATGGCCCATTTATTAGGCGAGTCAAATTTTGCAGAAGGCATATCTGCTGACACGTAAATGTGTCCGCTTGTGTACTTAAATTTAATTCTATGTTTCAAGCGGACAATCATGACCCTTCTAAAGCAATGTCCTGTCATTCCCCCAGGGGGACTGAGAAAAACTGTAAGATGCCAAAGTCACAACAGCTGGCTCCTCATTAGATTCGAACTGGGTACATTATGAATGCAAGATGTGGTAATTTAAAAGGAAAATACATTAAGAGGTTCTCTAAAACGGAATACCTTTGGATTACAATCTTCTGGCATGACTGTATTTTGTTCAATTGGTATCAATATTTCATAGGAAACTGGTCCGCCATCCTTGTGGTACAGCAAGGTCTGCTAGTACGATGGAAGTGGTAGCTTCCTCCAAAACATGTGTCCCTGTCTATGTTATTACTGAAGCAAATTTAAAAACCTTTACTCAGTGAGTAGGCTATAAAATGCATCCCATACTATGTTACAGAACAGCATAGGAATAACAAAAAGGAAAATCAGACTTTTTGTTTATGGCATCATCAGAAGTGACAGGTCACACCAAAACACAATCTGTTACAAGTGCTGGTTGATTCCTAAGTTGAGAGGGCTTTATTTATGAAGAGTTTCATATTTTTCACCTTTGATCTCCTCTGCAATTCCTGGCTGATGGCACTGGACAGACTACTGCTAGCACTGCTGCTTCCAACACTGACAAAAGAACTGCTGGATGGACTTTTGACTAGAGAGTTGAGTGACTGAGAGTCCTGTACAGACAGTGACAAACAGAAAATCCTGTGATGCAAGCACTTTGTTTAGGAATGCCAGGAAACTGAGTTCCTTCATACTACATTCATCTAGCAATCCTCTTTATTTGTTATTGCCTGATAAATGTTTTTAAACCTAACAGTCATTCTGATTAGCTCTGTAAGGAACGTTTGACATTTAAAATACTTCACTAGATCTCAGTTACTCATAGTAATTTAATATACATCACAGATATACCAAAAGGTAACAAATAATACAATTAGTAATTAACCCTATAAAGACGAAGCGTGCCTGTTTTATATAAGTACTCAGTGTGTACCGCGCTGTAAACACTCTCCACTTCGGTTATAAAAACCAATCTCTTAATGTTTTATAAGGCAAAAGTTGCTGTTTGTTCTGAGATCCGTACAAAACACATAAACGCAATGTGGGCACCACGTAGAATTTTTTAATGTTAAACCTGGTGGTACGTAAAGTTACTGCTAGGCTTTAAAACGTTAATAAGTATGTATTAGTATTGAATATTCTGAATTGATTGATCTTGTTAAGGTATTAAAGTAAATGTGGGTAGGCTCCACTCAAGTTTCTCATACCCAGTTGTTGCCACAGTAGATACATGTACTAAGGATCCCAAAATTTACATTCTCTTTGGAATCTACGATTTTACGTATTAGTAATTACACACTACTTTCACCGTTCTAAAGTATGAGATAATAAAACATGATAAAGTGCCATGTCATTAAGAATATCTCAAAATCACTATGGACAGGCAGTTTCCTGTGCCATGTGCCACACTTTGTTTGTTCATGTTCTACACTACAACATTTTATTTTTCTTGAAGTGGACAAATTAGGTCCAATTATATATGGGGTAAATGTGTAAACAAACCAAGCGAAGAAGAATAAAATCTAAAACCAAGAAAAAAAAAAAAGATCTGAGAGTACAAACATTACAAGAAAAGTTGCCGACACCGAAGACGTGTTCACACACAGATGGCGACATGATGCCTTTGTGAGTTTGAAACATGTTAAGTAATACATTATTACGGCACAACTGTACATCTACAAATTCTAGCAACAGTGCTACAACTGATGCTCAGTTACTTTTTTTGCTCAATTATAGCACTCTTGCTAGGATACAGGTAAAACAAAAACTGTTTGGTGCATAAGATTTCCTCTTTTTGGCACATTAAATTTAAATGATACAAAGTCTGATTTTCTTTTCCTAACCTGTTTGTGTATGGGTGCACAACATGAGCAGAAATGTGCATGCACACAGAAATACATGTAGGTGTTCATGTAAGGTGGTTGTTAAAACTGTGTTATCTAAATGAAAACAGACGTGCCTTAACAATTTTTCATAAAGTTCTGTAAAATAAACTTTTATGAAAATCCATTAAGTAGTTCTTGAATTAGAAAACAAGAAGAAAGATGGGACAGGTGGAAAAAGTGACTGTAACAGGTGATTTGCAACTAAAAATGAAGATGTTGCGTGAACAGCCATTGGATGACCAAGGAAAAACTGCCATGATGAAGTGTGGGAAGAGTAGTGGGACAGGGGATATGGATAAAAAGAATACTTAAGGAGCACTGTGAAGAATGATGAAGGCTTGGTCATAAGACAACGCATCTTCATGATGATGTATGTCCTGAGTGTAACTGCTGACATCATACACAATTCCATACAATTAGACACATAAAAGCCCTGGTTCTATGTAAATGGGGCGGGGGGCCCCCCACGCACAAACACACGCACACAATTCACATACCACAGCTGATAAGATCGGTAACATCACTTCCTGTCACGTTATCACTCAGTAACAGATAAACATTGCAAGATACTGAACTGTGTTAAATGCCGCAGGCCAGTTATAATCTTATCTCACCTCGTCAGCCGCCAATCTTTCCGAGGGGGCTGTGCATTTAGATGTGGCCACTGAATCATCTGGTTCCTCACTTCGATGGACTTCCACCACCACTGTCTTTGTCTCTGACTGCTGTGACATCATACAGATTTTAGCAAGTTTAGCGCCATCTACACATTTCTGTTTCGAATGTTGTGCATCCACGCCAGCAGTACTGTTGCGGCCACTGCTCGCGAGACTCAGTTCCTGGAAAAACGGAGATTAGCCTTCATTATATCTGACTTGTTCTCAAACTGCTACAGTTCAGTTCAGAATCTTTCATTGTCTTGACTTATGTCTAAATTTCTCAGGAATACACGAAAAACTTTAACTTAGATGTTGCTTTATACAGGTGTGAAACAGTCGCTTACCATAGAAGAACATGGCCTCAGGTGGACAATGCTAAAGTGGACGGCAAGATATTACATGTAATTTATCTGCTATTTTCTGGAAAATAATTGATACGTGGTCAATATTTACAGTTGTTGTGTTGGTACATCATAGTTGTTTCAGACCCAGCCACTGTTAACAATTTCTGTGATGCTAAAACAAAGCCCAATTTTCTGTTTTAACACTGGTAATTATTTAACCACATGTATATGGAGCACTCACACTCATGTCTCTGTTTGTCTCGTCCAAGTTGTGATCGCTTCCATTCTCTTTGAAGTGAACTCGCAAGACTGGTGAGTTTTTCCTTTTCTGGTTTGGTTCTGCCTTCTCCCAGTCACACTCAATCTGGTCCCAGTTTTTAACACGATGTTTGGAATCTAACTGCCCCAGCCTGAGATGTAACATCAGTAAAATACACATTCAGAGATTTGAGATACGACATTCCCATGGAAGTCTTCAAAGGAGAGACACCATGTAATCTGGGAACTTACTATCAAACTGTTTGATGTCACATCTTACAACACAGCATTTTTGAAGACCAGAGATAAGACTATATATAAAGCACGTAAAAACTGAATGCGTTAAAGGTACCCAGTATAGCCTTGTCATGTTACTGGCCTCATTTTTGGAATTTGTTGGATAAATATTTGATGACACCAATAAAATTATTTAAATTTGTGTGTGTGTGTGTGGTGGGGTGAAAGCTTAATGTGCAAGCATGTGTGGCTGTTTATGCCTGTTTAAAAATCAACATAAAAATACACAGTATGACACAAGAGTAAAACCAAAACAACACACACCCAAAACCCAATATTGTAGCCCAATAGATAGGCATCAGAACCCTCAGCGGGAACCACTGGCACCCTCAGTGTAATCTTCTGATCTGAAGATATAGGTGACAGGCAACACCTGAAATGCTGGTGCAACATACAGTACCCCTCACCACAACAAAGACCATGCAACTAGTAACAATGGGGATTGTACCACAGAACTATGCAAATGAAGGAAGGTTAAAATGATGATATATTAAGCATACAACTAAACTTAGAGGTGCATACAGGGTTTTGGTGGGGAGACCTGCAGGACGTGACAACTTGGAGCTCCTAGGCATAAAAGGGAAAATAATGGATGTTCAAGAAGTGTGATGAGGGGAAGGCATGGACTGGATTGATCTGACTCAGGATAGGGACAGGTGGCAGGCTCTTGTGAATGTGGTGATGAACCTTCAGGTTCCATAAAATGTGGGGAATTTCTTCATTAGCCAAGGATCTGTTAGCTTCTCAGGAAGGACTCTACTCCATGGAGTTAAATAGTGTAGAACTAAATAGCAGCAGATGAGACAATCAGATGGTCAAGTATGATGAATGTAAAGAATCATGATTGAAGTCTTCTGAGTGCAGTACCATCGTGTTGATTACTAGTGTCTGTGTCTTCAGGTTTGGGTCTCTCGACCCTGAAGATGAAGACACTACAATCCTGAGCAACAGAAATTAACCCAGTGACACCGTATCACATCTCAGAAGGCTTAACACCCCAGCGACACCACTGCAAGAATCTCAAATCTCTTGACTGAAAGAGGTGGTCCAGAAAACACAGAACTTCAAACAAGACACTCAGTACTCTGTCTTATAATCAAACTGGACACCTGAGTGCAGTTCGAGGTTCATTTACCTCAAGTTTGTCACACTGTTTCCTCACCTGTCTTCCACTTCCACAGATTCTTCTTTAACGATGGATAGCCTCTTATTTTCACCCCAATTCGGACTCTGGTCTCCATTTGCACTGCTAGCAGAGCTGTTGTAACCAGAGGATTCCCCTGGAAATAAGTCCAAACCGGATCCTTTCCTGATTATTAGGTCCAGCTGCCGTGATGTCTTGAGTACATTCACAGCCTGAAAAAAATACAACAAATAATGACAACTTCACAGCAAATTGTATTACAGCAGGAATGATCTACTTACTTTATTACAGTATGCTACTGATTTATCTGGTAGGATGCAACTGTGAAATTTGACGTAGTTTAGATAAAATGCTATAACAGAAGTAATTAAAAACTACATTGAATTCCAATCTGGAATAGGGATGGACTGGTACACCTACTTAGTAACTGAATACGGACAGATGGCCTAACAAAGGAATATCTGTTAGTTATCACGGTGACTGGCAGTACTTTATAGATACTAAATTAAAAAGTATAAGAATAGCATTAATAACAACTAATTTTGATACTATGTTTGTAATTGTAAGAGATGAAACTGCACTGAGGCAAATATGGAGTGACCCCCACTTCATTTGACAGCATAGCAAGAGAAAATAATAAATACAAGCACTAGTGAAGCAAGAGTTGAATTTTTGTAAAAGAAATACCTTACTGTTTCCTTATTTTATATTTTCTGTGATAAATGACCATATTAGAAATATCTTAACAGAGGAGACTGAATTTTTTCAACTCCCACTATTTAAAAGAACAGACTGACAGTATGCTGCACTCTATGATTAAACACACACCATCCTACTCACATCACTAAATGGAATGTTGATAAAAGGCACGCCATTGCACTGCAAGATCTGATCACCTGGTTGCAACCCTGCTTCCCGTGCCAGCCCATTTTCTTTTGTGAACTGAACAAAGATGCCAGGTTTCCATTCTGGGCCTTTGCATATCCTGAAACCGAAATTAGAAATGCTATACAACTACAGTGTTTTAGTCCTTTTGTAACAAACAGAAATTAAGCTCCTTTCAAATGTATATGGTTCAAAGACAAAATATGCCTGCATGTGTGTGGCACATGCACACACACACACACACACACACACACACACACACACACACACACACACACACACACACACACACACACACACACACAATGTAAATGTGAATTTGTCCCTGTGCCTACAAACCACAAAATAGAATATGACATAACCTTTGTATACTGAGCTCATTTTTACAAACTCACTTGTTTCTGTTCGTGTGTGCAGCTCTCATAACACTTTTCCTTGCTTTTTTTGTAAAAAATACAATTTTACTGTCAAACAGACAAGAGTGAGTTAACCTATTCCACTGAGTCCATCAGATGAAGCTAATGTCCATCTTCCACCACTAATCACCCTGCACTTGACACTACATAATATGAGCTACCATAAGTAAGTATATAAATCACTCACTTACCCACACTCCAGTTTTGCGCGTGGTGCAATGTTCAGGAACAGCCTTACATCTCTTACAACATCCTCACTGTTTCTCTGACACATGGACGTACACAGTTCTGACGGTGAGTGTAACCTGTCACTCTGCACAACTCGCCATGTCAGTGGGTCTGTGCGTTTACTGGAACAAAGCAATGGTACTGTTGAGTCACAAATTTATAAAGGCTCCGTACTGGCAAAATTACATAAATTATGAATTGAATATGTTAGAGGTTAATAAGTGGGTATCCTTATTACATAAACCAACTCATGGACTGAATCGAATATGTTTGTAAGTCATTACAAAAAGCCCCTACATGTTTCAACAATCCTTCCAGGTGCACTATGGCCCTGGGGTTGACTCAACCTCTAACAGAAATGAGTATCAGGAATATTTCCTGTGGGGTAAAGGTGGCCAGTGTGTAGGGCTGACAACCTTATCACCTTCATGTGCTGATTGTCTTGAAATTTGGGATCCTCAACCTCCTGGAACCCTCAGGGCCTGTCCAGGCCTGTAATGGGACTGCTTTCCATCTTTCAACACCAAGGTGCCATCATAACGGGGCCATTCAGTGCAAAGGAATGTAGATCCAACACACCAGTCTAGTTATTATGTCGCCTTTACAGATGTGATTAAAATATTAAACATTAAAATTCCAAGATACATAAAATTAATAACCATAAATTTACAATGTCATAATATTAATAGTTTTAACAGTATTAAAAATAATCCTTTCCAGGTATTGCAGTTGTTTACAGCTGTATGGACCATGCATACAAACATCTGTGTCAATCGTATGTAGAGACATCATCCTGGTGGAGCGTATACTGTGTATCATGTAGAATGGTGAGGTGTACTGTACACCTATGTTTGTATACTATATACGTATGTATATTCTTTCCTCAATATGTTTTTAAGACCAATTGTGAATCTGAGGATGACCTGAAATAGGTCGAAACATGTAGTTTGATATAACAAATAGAATTTAGTTGTGTCTGGACAGATATTGATCTAACTTTTGTACTCAAATCTAACATTATGACACACACTGCATTTTCACATGCAGTTTTCCACCCCAAACAAAATGGCCACTTAACCTCTGTTATTTCAGTGTATAATTGGTTATTCATACTTACTCTTTCACAGGAATCATGCCAACAGCTGGAAAAGAGAACAAAGTACAAATTGTCACTTATCTGGAATTATGTATACTGGATATCAGCTTAAATGACAAGAAGTCAATACACAGAAATAAAAGCTGATATCTGACATACTTTAATTCAGACAGGAGTCTAATCAGTGAGGCATTTTCATGCACATTATGTGAACAGTGCTACTAACTCCACTAGCTTGCAGATTTAAGCAATATTTGGTGTTGCATAATGCACAGATTTGGTGACCCTTGACTACAGAAATGTTGACAGTAAATTATATTATTTCCATTAAAACCTAATCTTCACAGGTTCTTGATGTGTTTAAACATGTACAAACTACACTCCTAAAAATGTATGAGCATTACAGGCCAAAGACAATAGCATAAACCACTCAAATTTAGTACAAAGAAGGAATGAGTTTAACAACCAAGGGGTAATTTCCATAAAAATGACACCAGACATGACCTTACAGTAGTTAAACAACACAAAAAGCTGATCAAGTTAGGAATTCAGTGGTACGGAACTGTGTTACATATGGGTGATAATAAAAATTTTAAAAATATAACCACTAAAAACACTGAGAATATGAGTGGGAGACAAAGATGGGGGAAAATAAATGAGGGTACAGAAAGAATGTACACAAATATAAGCAGAATGGGCATGGAAGTGTAGAGAAGGATGGATGAAGCTTTCCTATAGAATGGCCCACACTGGTGGATATGTCTATGATTCATGACAGAAAATTTTCACATTCGAAACACACAGAAACATAATGATGGTTGTTTATGTGGTGAAAAAATGCTCAATGTTCTCACTGTTGCTGCACGATTGTACAACCATAACCTGTACGTGCACATGCAAACAGACTGAGTTCGTGTGCCTGAAGTTTAACACATGTGACATAAAGAATTTGGTAGAAGAGCTTTCAGGAATGTGAATTTCAAGTTATATGAAATATTAATTAAAGTATTCCTAGCAAACAATGATGAGAAATGGACAAGGGATGATACAGAAAATAGAACAGATGCAGCAGAAATGCAAACTTCAGATTCTTAGCTAGGTTTCTATAGAGTTATTATTTATTTGTGGTTTATTTAACGTTCCAGTCAGTAGCTCAGACAGGTGGCCGTTAGTGAAGACTGAGTTTGAAAGATGTGACAGGAAGTCACATGCATAAAATTCCCTGAGTGTACACCCCAACGGAATGTGCTGCAGACAAGGAAGTGGTCATGACATAGTATGAGGTACTATGCCAGAATTTACCTGAAGGTACTGAGGAAACTCATGAAAAAGGTAAGGGTAGCCAGTATACAGGCCAACATTTGAACTGATTGGTTCGGAAATTCATATCAGAAGCATTACAGCTTAGGTAAATTTTTCAGTCCTTATCTTGATGTACACTGTTAGATAAAAAGTAAATCTTTAGAAATGGGAGGTCAATAATACTATTGATCTGATAGGAACAGATGGAAAGTTCACGTAGATAGGAAGGATGACATGACAGGTGGCTAACATGGAACTGCAAACCTATGAGATGAACAGCAGAGGTAAATCAAGAAGCACTAAGTGTGGTGCAGGCATTAAATTGCATGAAGCCTGGAAACAATAACTGAACATAGGTGCACCCTTTGTGTTCATGAATTAGCTACACTTACTATGCAGGCACAAAAAAAGTTACTTCCCACCTCCATAATTGTTGTCTATGGTAACGCAAACGACTACACTCTACACTGCTGTGAACAGGCTAGAACATTGCCCCTGTTCCTAATACTTACGTCTGACTCTGAGTTCCAGATGGTTCTGACTCTTTATGTACTGCAGCACCTCTTGGTGGACAGCATCCACTACTGAATAGCCATTTATCCTCATTATTTGGTCACCAATCTGTGGACCAGATATTAATCTTTAAATCATAACACTAAATATTACACATATTCCATGTAATAGACAAATGAACTTGCACTTATTCCAAAAAACTGCATACAAGGTAGCAACCATACACTTATATAATTTCAGAGAACAATCCCACACAAGTTTCGGCTATCATTAGCCATCTTTAGGGACAGTTTACAACACAAAAAAATTCCTATTTTGTGGAAACATATAAAGTCAACTGTACATAATATATAATTAAAATATTAAGTAATTAAAATGCTAATAGATATCGTGTCTGCATAGAAGCTAAGATTAGGTTAAAGGTTATACATTTCTTGCTTATATCTGCCTGTTGCTGTACATTACAGAAGTGTTGGAAGTACAGGAAGAATAACTTTTTGCATATTGACCTTATGGTGCCACATGTTATGACTCATGTACAGAGCCATCATCATGTAAAAAGTTACTGAAGAAAAGTTGCCACGTAAAATAACTTATCTATTTTACAAAATATGTATGTTAGAGCATTATTTGCTCCTATTTTTTGCTGAAAACATCTATGTCTGTATGATCATCCCGTACGAAGTGTCAATACATAGTGGTTTATTAGGGAGCACACACTGTTTCTCGACATGCAGTCTCAGATCTACTCATAATCCAAGATAATCATACAGACACAGACAGACATAAGAATTTCTTTCTGTTACATATATAAAAATTTATAAAATTGAATTAGACCTTTTCTGCACCAAACACTCAAATTGTACTTCACTGAAGCAAATATTTTAAAATGTATTTGAATTGAATTTGAATTTATTCCACATTCCACAGATCCAGTCATGGGTACAACCCTGGATATAGAACATTGTCATAAAACCTATAAGCTCTATATAACATAGATCAGTCATGTCAAAAACATAATCTAAAGCAGATACATTTGATTAACTGTCACTTGGATTCATTGCTTCTAAATACACATACTTGCAGGATTGACAACACAATGGTAAACGGATTGTATAAAATTTCGTCAGTTGAATTGATTCTTCATGTCCATAACTCTGACTTGCTACACACGTACCTTCCTGTGCCAGAGGCACACAGCCACAACTATGTGCCTGGTGATATATGGTTTATTCCTAAACATTGCAAAATCATTTTAATTTTAAATTAAATTAAAATTAAATTAATTTAAATTAAAAATTCAGTACTAAAAGTGTTTGGCGATTTTGAATATGACTCACCTTCAGTCCCTGACAATGTGCCTCTGATCCCTGTTCCACCGCAGAGACAAAGAATCCGGTGCCATGCTCTCGACCACCACGAACCGAGAAACCAAAGTTCGGTGGACCAGGATGATTTCCTGCCAGTCTCCGGTGAAGGCGTATGGTTCGCATTCTGCTTTGATCACTGCTCCCCCCACCACTGTCAGATGTGCAGACAGACGATGGCGCTGAATAGTTTGGAATCAAGGCACTGTACTCCATCTGCTGATGAGGAGGAACCACCATTCTGTGAAGAAAATACATCATCAGGTACAACAGCAATTTTACTGTGTACTCATGTTCCTTTCTGTTTGGGGATGATGACTTATGCAATGAAGTAACCACTTCCAAAATGGCTCTAGCACCCACGCCGGCTCATCTCTGGGAGTAAATCACATGGAGTTCCCAGCCAGCCAGTTATACTTCCTTCTAGTAGTACTTCTGCATGAGAGGAGTTTTACCTCCACATGTGCCTTATATCTCTATGGCATAGCATACAGGTACAGAGGCCATATTAGTTTTTACTGCATTGGTGACTTCTCATCCTGTGCAGTTTTGAAATAAATTGTAAGATGTCAGTAACTACATACATGTATTGAGGTCTTCATATTAACCAAATGGTGAAGGAACTAGCTGCTTATACGGCAAACAAATTCTGCTACCATACTGACCAGTCTTTGCCATCAGGCCACATTGTCCTCTTTATGTAACAGCCAGAACTTTTTAGCTTTTTACAGTCTCAGAATGTTATGTGCTGATTAACATCTGAAGAATGTGCAAAATGTATAATGAAAATGTTACATGAAAATTGAAAATATAAATGTGGAATTGGCACAAAATTTTGGTTGGGTATTGATGCCTATGCTTTGGAACATCGATATGGAAGTTGAATGCTGACACGTCACAAATATAGTTGTACTTTGTGAGTTTGCTGCACCCCAATAAGTGCGAGGTTACAAATCATGACGAAGTGTCTTGGGTTGAAGTTCAGATAAGCTGTTACAGTGTTTACAATTTTAACTGTTTATCACAGAAACAGTATAAAGTTATGATTTTCAGATGACAGGGAAATTACAGCTGTTGTGAAACTACAATGAAAATGTATGACAGAAAGGTTACAAGAAATTAAATAAGTTGAGAATTGAGGACATTACACAACGAGGTTTTTAGTGATTTAGTGGTATAAAGAAAGGCTGTGGAGTCGAAGTCGTGGAGTCCGAAGGAATTTTAGGTGGACCGACTTGGACTCCGACCTCAATCTAAAATCTTATCTAGATACTCCAAATCCAGAGCCCTGATAGCTACAGTAACCATTAGACTTATACTTAAATAGAGGTTATACGTCTAAAAAGTAGCCTGATAATTTACGTACTCTGATGAAACGTCTTATAGGTTTACCGTTATTAATACATATTGAGCTTTTATGAAGGAGTCGGAGGTTCACAGCCCTCGTATGAAGTCACATAGTACTGAGTCTCCTGTATTGAAGACCGCAGCACGGCAGCGTTATCACACAGAGAGCCTGCATGTACCGCGACATCCCGTGACAGCCGCAGGACTCACGGACAGCAATAAAGAACCCTCCTGTATTATTAAAATATTGAAACCACACAGTAATACAGCACGTACAAAATTAAATCTTGGAAAGTGGCTACTTTCAAGACTGAGCAGGAGATAGAGGATAACTTGAAGATGTATATGAGGGACAAGGTTGTGAGAATGGAAGGTGTATGGATAGAGCTGGCTAGGGAAAATGTACAGTGGCGGATTGTGGCATTAATGGTGTTGAATCCTTGGTCTGTAAATTAGCCGTACATTTTCCGCAAGAACGGTGTGATGAAATTGAAAATCACGAGGTCATATTTTCAAAATACATATCACATTCTACACAAGAAAAATTTGAAATTCAGTCAAAAATGTCGAGGGAAATCTTACGGATTGTTTTATTTTTCACAGTTTTAAGATTTATAACAATCTAACTGCGTAACCTCTTCCACGTTTTTTGTAAATAAGTTTTCGTATGTTCTCATATAGGGTGCATATTAATATACATGTCCAGTGAAGGAGGCTAGCTCTGTCTAAGGGGCCCAACAGAGTAGGTGTTCTTCTCTTCTCCCCCTCCATTCACCTGAGGACGGAAGCAGAGCCAGCTACCGAAACGTTGTGATTTTAATTTTTTAATATTTTTAATATTTTACTCTTCGGACGATGGATAAAGTCCATAAACCCATCACCACACAATAATATATATGTGTATATATATATATATACACACACACACACATATACATACAGTTGTGTGTGTGTACATATATACATACATACAGTGAAACCCTGTTAAGAAAATTTTTGAAAATTCCAAGAAAATCCTACTCCTTAACCGGGAAATTTCTTAAAAGGGTAGGACCTGTAATGTTAATCAAATTGGAGAATTTTGGTGCTTTTTTATCCTGACTTCTTAGGCGGGAAATTTTCTTAACCGGGTTTTTCTTATGCGAGTTTCACTGTATATATATATATTTCTTATATGCACAGCGAATGTTCTACTAATTAATATCTTCCACGCTTCAGGTGACTATTCAATGGCTTGTTATGAGCTGAGAATATTATTTCAACAACGGATGTAATCACCATTACATAATCATGTAGTCATGTTTTAACGTAGGTTGTGACACACCGCATATAATTACAAAACCTTGTTTTTTAAAATGACTTCTACGTTGGCTATGGACAAGCGAGTTATTTCTAAAACAGCACGTACTGGTTTCCATATGCCTTCATGATCCCTCCGTAGAATAACAGCACCGTCCATAATGTGCCGTAGCAGTTCACCTGGTGTCTGCGATCTCTGATGTTACATGTATCCCCAGAAACAGAAATCAAGGGATGTCAAGTCTGGCGAACGGGGTGGCTAAGCGTGTGGACCTCCACGACTCATCCAACGATTTACGCAGAGCCAATTCAAGTACCCTGTGTTTGTCAACGTTTCAGGCACATATTTAAATGTGTCCTGGAGAGGAACGTTGTCCAAAAGAAGTAGGCAGTCCAGTGGGAAACGCCCCTCAAGGAAGAATGACCTTACCAGGACCACTGACCGTAACTACCTGCAACACGATTGGCGTGTACACATGGCACGGCCAAATCCACTGTCGGCACCGGTGGTGACTTTCTACTGGAATGGGCGGTAACCACTTTGATTTCCACTCAGGCTGATGTAATATTTTTTCACTCGAAATAAGCCAATGGACTGTCACCTGAAGTCTGGCACACATTTAGTGGGACACGCATTATATATGAATTACTGTCACATACATACTTCATATAATTTGAGCTAGTGACAGCATAATTAAGTATGTCAGGCAGACTCGTGCGGCGCGCGCGCGTGTACACACATGCACACAAGCGCGCGCGCTATTTATTTTTAGTTTATTTATTATGCCTTACGACAGGTCCACAGCCTCTTCCGAAGCGAGCTACCCACACTGTGAGATCTAGTACTTCCTCTTTCAATTTACAGTATCCTTTTGTTTCCTTACGGCCATCCAGTAGCTGCTTACGTCTTCTTCCTCGTCCTCCCGTTACTTCTATCCTTCCTTCTATCTTTCCTTCAATAACGTGTCTTAGAAAGCCGTTCTTACGCAAGATGTGACAAATCCAATTCGCCATCCTTCTTTCGATTGCGTGTAAGATACCCCTTTCCTCCTTGACTCTGTTTCTTTCTCGTAGGACCACAAAAAGACTGAGTGGTTTATTTCACCATAATAGTTTTTTAACCTTTTAAAGCCCAGCGGTTACTATATGTACCACCAGGTTTAACATTCAACAATTCTACGTTCTGCCCACACAGTGTATTTATGTGTTTTGTGTGAATCTCAGAACAAACAGCGATTATTTCCCTATACAGCATTAACTGACTGGTTTTTATAACCGAGACGGAGTGTGTTTACTGCGCGGTACGGACTGTAGCCCTTTAAAGCCCAGTGGTTACTATATGTACCACCAGGTTTAACATTCAACAGTTCTACGTTCTGCCCACAGAGTGTATTTATGTGTTTTGTATGGATCTCAGAACAGCGATTATTGCCATATACAGCATTAAATGATTGGTTTCTATAACCGAGACGGCGTGTTTACTGCGCGGTACGAACTCGGTCTTAAGTATAATTCAGTTTAATCTACGTCTTTAAAGGGCTAAACTCAAAGCAACCAAACCTGCCAACAGCCAGTATATCGGCGGCACTTTACCTCGTGAGCAGTGTGGAAACGACTCATGTAAGTCCATGACTGCGCAGTCCTAATGTGTTTACAAGCAGTCAGCTGTATCAGGTGTGAAGGCACAGAGAGAAGTAATGCATCGCCATATTAACAACAGACATAAAGAAACAATGGCTGGGTAACACACAAGCCCGTGACGACAGAAAGCGTTATTGTGACACGCGCACGCAACACGAATTGAAAAGTGAAAATGTTTTTAAATTCTGAAGCATGGAAACAGGCGTTTTTTAATGCAACACAACAAATTACGTACTGCGCGTATAAACATGACGTGGACTTCTAGTAATTGGTTCATGAACGGCATCCAGGCCTGTAATTAATATCATTAGACGAAATTAATGTGGCAAGTAAAATATGAAGTTGGACGATAGTTAATTAAATTAATATTTTCTTTCTTTCGTTCTTTCTTTCTTTCTTTCTTTCTTTCTTTCTTTCTTTCTTTCTTTCTTTTCTATTTCTTCGTTTCTTCACTTATTCTCTACCATTTCTTATTTATTTATCACCGAAAATGGGTAGTCCGTGCACGAGCACTTTGCAGAAAGGAAAAATACCTTAAAAATTTTGTACTGGTAGCTCAGATATGTTACTCAGTAACAGAGGTGTAAGGTTTGTTCTCACACACTGGACACACGTGTAAAATTATTTATACGAGAAGGAAGACCCGACTCTGTAGCGTAAATTGGCAGGTATTTGAAATAATTCATAACACCACAACCAGCAGAGTACACAACGTAATAATGTAAAACAGTATTAATATTTTTATCCACACGATTCGGTCAATCCAGGCCTTCTCTGTCTTCAAGGATGCACAGATTATTCCTACGAGGATGGTCAGAATTGGCCAAAACATGCAGCGACAAATATTAATATTGTTTTATTGTAATAAATATCTCAGTTAATACATGGTGAAAATGTACTATAAAATTGTTGAAATATATGTTATTTTGTATAAACGGGTCCGTTTAACCTTTTAAAGCCTAGCGGTAACTTTACATACGACCAGGTTTAACATTAAAAAATTCTACGTGGTGCCCACATTGCGTTTATGTGTTTTGTACGGATCTCAGAACAAACAGCAACTTTTGCCTTATAACACGTTAAGAGATTGGTTTTTATAACCGAAGTGGAGAGTGTTTACAGCGCGGTACGCAATGAGTCTTTGTATAAAACAGATACGCTTCGTCTTTAAAGGGTTAATATACACGTATTTATGTGAATTTCAGTTTGACGTTCAGGTAAGATGATTCAGAGTTACTGAATGCACAGGACACGGGACTTCCACAAAACGCTTTTGACAGTTTAATGGGCACTACACGTCAGTATTCAGCAAGACTGTCGCGTATGAATACAGACCGCAATAAAGGGAACCTAAACATGTAAAATAATAAATGTAGGCAACATAAACTGTACTGACCTTCAAATACAAATTTTAAATAAATTACCGCGTTATGGCTGGATAAGTAAGCGAGTCACCATATGTGCTAAAAACAGCTGTTTACGGTCAGCGTACGTTAGAGGAAGCGTATCGTTCGGAACGCCGTCTGATGGCCACACACCACAAGGCTGCACACATCCAGGGCGCCTTGTTGCCCAGGTAACTAAATTTTATAGCGTGGTGTGTAATATTTTTAACATAACTGTTGCAGACTTTTGTAACATACAAAAGATGCGCCAAGCAGTAAGCGCCATACAACAGTGAGGTTCAGAGGTCACTCCAGAACTGGATCTTTGTGCGGAACTTGATTTCTCTCGCCCTTCTGGTGCCTAGAATGTGAAAACGGCTCCCAGATTTTTTGAAAAATTTGTAGACCTTTAACTAACTAACTAACTAACTAACTAACTAACTAACTAACTAACTAACTAAACAACCAACCAACTCCATGGAGCAGAGGCCTTCTTGAGAAGCTAACAGTTTCTCAGCTAGTCAACAAATTCCTCACATTTTATGGAACCCGGAGGTTCATTACCGAATTCACAAGAGCCCGCAACATGTCCCTATCCTCAGCCAGCTCAATCCCGTCCATGCCCCCCATCCCACTGCTTGAAGATCCAGTTTAATATTATCCTCCCATCTACACCTAGGTCTCCCAAGTGGTCGCCTTCCCTCAGGTCTCCCCACGAAAATCCTGTATGCACCTCTCTTTAACCCCATACGTGCTACATACCCCGCCCATCTCATTCTTCTCGATTTGATTACCCGAATAATATTTGGTGATGAGTACAGGTCATTAAGTTCCTCGTTATGGTGTCCTCTCCACTCCCCTGTCGCGTAGACCTTTAACGTAAAAGGTAAAGCTATCCCTATACAGGCCCTTAGGTTTCCAGGCGGTTGAGGTTCCCAGATTTCAAGACAATCGGCACATGAAGATGGTAAGGTTGTCAGCCCTAAGTACCGGCCGCCTTTACGCCCAGGAGGTAGACCTGGTACTCATTTCTGTTAGAAGCTGAGTCGACCCCACTGCCATAGTGCGGCCGGAAGGATTGTATCAATGAAAAATTCCAGTGACACCATCGGGAATCGAACCCGCATCCTTCCAGCTTAAAGCGCAGTGCCTCAACCAGCTGTGCCACCGCGTGCCCCGCACTGAGCAAAGTCACGGCATTTAAAACGTTGAAGGCACTACTTCCACGCACTAATGGCTCAGTGGTATGCATTTCCTTCAGTCTGTCTAAATTCATTTCCTTCGGAAGTGATTCTTCAGCGTGTTCAAAACACTGTGGGTATCTGCGAGCAGTCACCTCCTCCTCACTTTACTCAGTTGGTAACATTTGTAAATTGAGGTGTCTTGATAAACACGTTCTTACGGGGTTTTAACTGTAATTAACTTTGTCTTCAAGGTCTCCCAAAACACCAACATAAATTCTGACCAAAAGGTCGCTGCTCCTATGGGCCACATATGGGGCACAGCTTTGGTATGATTGACGGACGTGGACAGGCTTTCAGTCTATTTGAAATTTTGGACTCTGTCCCACGTGGACAGGTTTTCAGTCTAACTGAAATTCTGGACTCTGTCCCACGTGGACAGGCTTTCAGTCTAACGGAAATTCTTGACTCTGTCCCACGTGGACAGGCTTTCAGTCTAACTGAAATTCTGGACTCTGTCCCACGTGGACAGGCTTTCAGTCTAACTGAAATTCTGGACTCTGTCCCACGTGGACAGGCTTTCAGTCTAACTGAAATTCTGGACTCTGTCCTAAGTGGACAGGCTTTTAGTCTAACTGAAATTCCGGACTGTGTCCATCGTATATTATTCGAAGTATAACTTGGCATTCTTCGGGCCATTTACATGAAATTATCTCTCCCTAATGACGCCTCTTGGTGAAAAATAAAGACTCGGAGTTACTAATCATCTCTACTTTCTCTTTGCTGTGAGATCTGTGTAAGATTTGCAATTATATAATTCAAAGAAATAAAGAAAACCCTTCACATGGCAGTTGCCTGATGTAGTGGGGAAAGCTACTGCCATCGTCAATTAGGCAATTCAAAACAGTAACGGCTCAGTCGCCTTGGGAACCACAGGGACGTAGTTCTCTCGTTAAAGGAAAGCGACCCAGTTTCTATGCGATCGTCTTGTAACGTGGACATCAGAGTGACCCTCATTGGAACAAGCCACAGGATGGAAACGAATTAGAGGTTTAAACAGCAATACTGACTAATAACAGGTTCATTATAGACAAAGGCTTTTTATCCATTAGCAGAAGATGATAATTAAAGAGGGAATGAGTCCTGAAACCGTTACGAAAATGCTGCAATTTAATATGCCTCTCTGCTGGCTGTAGTAACAAATACAGACGTTTACCGACGACATATTTCGGCTTGTAAATCAAGCCACGCTCGAGTCAGACACAAAAAATATTGAAAATTCAATATTTACGTAGTCACTGAATGGAAGAACTGATTATCACAATCCTTCACGTTTATTTACACTCGTACAGTGCATTATATATATGTACATATATATATGTACAGCCATACATATAAAACTAAAATTATACATTTGCAAAGTGCACAGCTACGTGACTTTTCTGCAATGTATTTTGAATTTATATGTATATAATTAAAATTATTTTAATTTAATTGTGTTATGTCATATGTTTCTTTTAACTTATGGTGGATCTTATTAAAATATTTCTACGACATTTTGATAACAAGAAGATTAAAATTAATTTCATCAGAACATTTTAAAAACATATCGATCAAATCTGGCATATATCAAAAGAAGTAGATAAAATATTCTTAACTCTAGTGATATATGTATTAATTAGAAACACAGACAGACGAGTTTTCAATCCGGCACTACGTTGTACGCTGAACTGAATTCTCAATTACTGCACTCAACGATTAGATAAACATTTAATCCCTTAGCAAGATTTTAAGTACCTGATCCGAGGATTACTAGATATAAGAGCCTAAATATGTCGTCACACAACGTCTGTGTGTTTTAGTGCGGTAAAAGAAAACTGTTACTTGCATCATCGTCCAAACGGTTTATGTATCTCACACAACGGGATGTCCCCAGTCAACACTATCTACTCCACCCTGAGTCCTGATTTTCCAGATGCGTTACCGTTATCTCAAATATCTTGAACCCGATAAGGGGAGAGAAAAGCCAGAATTAATTGAAAATAAAGGGGCGGGACACTCATTGCCAAATATGGACTACAATGTCTGTAACGGGCATCAACAGCTGTTCGCATAATGGGTTAAGGATTTCTCTACACAATTACGTTTCACCGACATGTTAAGGGTCGCAGCACGACAACCTGTTTGATCGATATGCTGAGCATTTCTGCACGGAAACCTCTTTGCAAAGTCATGTTGAAGATTATTGACAGCAGACCTAGCTGATCTGCATTCATTCATTCATTCATTCGTTCGTTCATTCATTCATGCATTCCTTCATTCATTCACTAGTTCATTCATTCATTTAATAATTCATTTAATAATTCATTCATTCATTCATTCATTCATTCATTCATTCAGTTGTCTGTCTTACGACAGGTCTGTAACCTCTTCCAAAGCGAGTTCTCCACAGGGTGCGATCTATTGCTTCCTCTTTTAATTCCCAGTCTCCTCTCTTTTCCCTAAGGTCATGCAGAGGTTCCTTACGTCTTCTTCCTCGTCTTCCCATCACTTCTAGAAGGCAGTTAATACGTATATATGACCAATCCAGTTAGTCTTCCTCCTTTTTATTGTATGTAGGATACTCCTCTCCTCCTTGGCTCTGTAATACTTCTTCATTTCTCACACATTCGGTCCAACTGATTTTCTCCATCCTTCTCCAACAGCAAATTTCACAACCTTCCCGGTCTGCTCTGCATGCCAAGTCCTATATCGAAACCTGCTTGATTGCCACGCTGCATTTTTGTGCTGTGACACGCAACACAGGCTGCACTAAACATTGTCCAAGTTTCCGGTGTCGTGACGGTCACTGGTCGTCGTTACTTGGCATCCTTACGTCGTGTTTTTCGTAAGCCTGTTAATCTTTTAAAGCCTAGCGGTAACTTTACGTACCACCAAGTTTAACATTAAAAAATTCTGCGTGGTGCCCACATTGCGTTTATGTGTTTTGTACGGATCTCAGAACAAACAGCAACTTTTGCCTTATAAAACATTAAGAGACTGGTTTTTATAACCGAAGTGGAGAGTGTTTACAGCGCGGTACGCACTGAGTCCTTATATAAAACAGATACGCTTCGTCTTTAAAGGGTTAAAAGACAACGTTACGACTTGATCTGCATCCAGTTTGCTTTGCGAAGCACCAGGATGAACTTCCTCTTCGCTATTCCGTGAGTAATTCAACTCATAACGAAACTGCACGTGTACACTGCAGGATGCACATATTTGGATCAAGGACTCGAATCCCGATGGAGGCATGAAGGCTTGTAAGGCAGTCTGTATTCGCTGATGGTAGATATGTATAACAGGCGATCCCCGACCTAATGGGACCACCACTGGGCTTTCGTGAACATCTTCAATATACCTCCAGGATTAACGCGAGGTTAGAGGGATTGATTGCTGAAGAGCGGGCGTCGTTGTTCGCTATGTAGCAATGCAGCTGTGGGAGGATTCCACTTTAAGCTGGACACTCTGTGTAAGGTAGATTGCTTCCCCAGTACGTGCTATACATTACTCCTTTACACTGTTCTTGATGCAGCAACCAGGGCTGTGGAGTCGGTACGCAAAAGCTCCGACTCCGACTCCTCGATTTTTAAAACTCCGACTCCGACTCCTCGATTTTTAAAACTCCGACTCTGACTCCTCGACTTTAAAACTCCGACCCCTCGATTTTTAAAACTCCGACTTCGACTCTGACCCCTTAATAACTGGATTTTTTCATTGGCATAATGCTTTCGGTCGCACCATGGTCCTGGGGTCGAGTCAGCCTCTAACAGAAATGAGTACCAGGAATATTTCCTGGGGGGTAAAGGCGGTCGGTGCGTAAGGCTGACAACCTACTACCTTCCTGTGCCGATTGTCTAGAAATCTGGGAGCCTCGACCTCCTGGAACCCTACGGGCCTGTCCAGGCCTGTAACGGGATTGCTTGACCTTTATCTAACGGTTACTGTAGCTATCAGGGCTCTGTAGTTGGAGTATCTAGATAAGATTTTAGATTGAGGTTGGAGTCGGAGTCCGCACATTTTTACAGACTCCGACTCCACAGCCCTGGTAACAACCACACATTAGGAGGAATACAAAATATCAAGCATGTAAGGACGTTTCTTCGGTATATTTTGTCACTTCGTTAGCCCTGTGTCCAAACACTCTCCTGAGAACTTTTCCTTGAACACTTTCAGTCAGTGTTATTTACTTAGGGCCACAAACCAAATTGTTTTTCGTTTTTCCCTGCGTTCTCATAACGAGATATTAACACAGGTCTTTACTTTAACGTCACCTTGCTTAACTGCCTCTTAATTTATGCACCAGTGCCGCCTGTTTTCTTCATGCGTGTTGTTCTCGAGACAACGACCGTAAAACATTTCAGTGACAAGTGTGACGTCAAGTGATGATTCACGAACACTCGTGTCCCAGCACAACGTTTCGTTTCGTAGTCCTTCCCTCTTCTACCTACTTGTTCACAGTAGGTGTAGAGGGTTTTTATTTTTCACTTGATCACACTCACACACCACAGTCGGTAGGACTCCTCTGGACGAGGGATCGGCCCGTCGCAGAGACCTCTCTACCTGACAACACAAACACTGTACAAGAGACAAATATCCATGCCACCGGTGGGATTCGAACCCACGATCCCAGCAAGCGCTCGGCCGCAGACCCACGCCTTAGACCGAGCGGCTACTGGGATCGGCCCCAGTACAACGTTCCATCGCGAATTATTTGATGAATACCGCAAGCACTTTTTGCGGGCTTCGTGCGTTGCCGGTTTCCAAAATTTCAACCTAACATTCTGTGGGTCTCCATTGGCCTACTGCTACATGTGTTTATAAAGTGTCATTACTTAGACATATACCGACAGAGTAAGTTCGGCAGTAATGCTGCAGAGGACACATACTGGGGAGGTACCCTGTTAGAATCTTGGCTACTTTTCCGATTATCCTGATAAGTATTGTGGTTTTGTCAGTCTTTTTTGACGAACTTTGGGATACGACCTTGAATTCGTTTATCACAGCATCCTTACAAATCCCTACTTCCTTACAATTCACAACCATAATCCTGTAGTATTAGTGGTTGCATAAGATTGTCACATAAAAAGCCATAAATAATTTAACAATCAGTCACGATATGAACACTGCTGCACTCGCTTATAACGTCATGCAAGGAATTGAATGTTTTGTGTCGTTATAAAAGTGTTGTCATAACCGAGGAATATAATGTTACGGTTAACAGTGGGGAAGTAATTGGTACCACAGAACACATGACGCTATATGAGAGGTGTCGTATAAACAGATGTCGTTAAAACCGGGTTTGACTGTATTGCGTTTAATTTTATCTTCCTCTGCTGTTGTCGCAACACTTATGATTGTTTCACGTGTTCACCATATTACTTTTCATCTTTATTTCCATTAGAGATTCTTCGCAGGGTCACCATGTTTGTGGTGCTGCAGACAGTAAGTGAACAAGTATTAAGGTCGCGTGGGTTAATAAGCTGTTACTCATATCGACTTCTACGAAAATCTGCGAATTCTGTATCAAAGTACCATGTCATGGCAGTGTATGTGGGGCGCTGCACTTGAAGTTACTCCTCTTAAATACGACACCATTAAATCAAAGGGAGTGGAAAGCTTCTCGCTGCGGCCGCTTTATCTCCTCGAAGATAGTCACTGGATACAAGACTGCGTTGGCTTCAGAATGCGTACGGACGTTGTGGGTGTCGGTACTGTCCCTGTCCCTTGCGAGTCACTGTAATAAATGACTGTCCCTTGCCATGAATTGGTCACTTGGTGCACCTTTCTATGTCATTCATACCGATGGTTGAATTAAAAGAAGAAAATTGGCACAAACTGGCAAATCCGGGACAGTTAACAGGCATACAGGACTTTCGGAATCCAAATATGTACTCATTTCTGCATTTTATTAATTTTTAGAATGATATTATTAAAAATTGAAAATAATTCCTGAAGATGGAATCCGTAAGCCCCTTTACCAACAAAAAATCCGGCCGTTGTGGACAAAGTGGTAGGGAGAAAGGTTTTTGTCCTGCTACTTCAGATTTGTCCGTCAGAGGGGCATAAGCTTAAAAATTCCGTCGCGCTGGAAAGCGGGCTATTACATTCGGAACCATTTACGAATAGTCATTTCCACTTTCTCAGTGTTGTGAAGTTCGCCAAGATGGCGCAAACGATTAATGTTAAGAGGTATTATGTTCTAATTAATGACACTTCACTGTAATAATTGCGCCACATTTAACGTTATGACTTCTTACCTAAATTCTGACTTAGACAGCATTACTTATTGAAAATAATTCGTACTTTATATCTTATTGATGCACTCCGCTCTGCTTTTGTAGATATAAATGATTACAAATCTAAAATCCTATTTACACATATGTGACACTGACGTGTGAAATATCAAGTCATATTTGCTACATGATACACGGCCTAACTCGGTTATATCGACATCGGTTCATGCGACACCTCGTCTACAACGTCAGATATTCTGTGGTACCAATTAATTCCTCACCTTTAACCATAACATTATACTCCTCGGTTACAACAACACTCGTTTATAACGACAGATTATTCAGTCCCTGTCATGACGTTATAACTGAGCTGAACTGTGTATTGTGAACACATGTTTTGTCTAGTAAATAGCGATTTTGAAGTCACTGCCCCGACACTTTATATCTTATATCTAAACAATACCCAGACACAAAAAGACTGTGTGATTTTTCGAGACTGTGACAGAGTGTAAAACGCGGGGCTTCGTAAGAACGGAGTGGCAGTGGGAAACCATTCAAGAGCGAAATGCATGATGAGACAGAAGAAATTAGGATGTGGGGAAGAATGGAAGGTTTTAATCTTATTTCCTTGGTATAGCTTTACAAATTGTCTATGCTGTAATGAAACCGACATCAACTGGCATGTGACAGGTGCCCCATAGCACAGATTCACGGTACTGTCCGTCACGCTTGGCCACTTGCCCCGTCCAGTGCCTCAGAGTAGCATGGCCAAGTCATATTCTTGTGGCTTATCATGTTGGCATTACTGCAGTGAAACGTGTTTGTAACGAGGCAAAATTTCACTCGGATACGAATACGATAATAACTACTTTTACATCAGTAACAAAATGGATATTAATGAAATCACAACAAAAAAGATAGCTAATAAATCGTTTGAAAGTACGTCAAGTTTTAAATATTTTGGAAAAGGATCAATAGATCAAAACTGTATGCACGAGGAAATTAAGAGGAGATTAAATTAGAGGAATTTTTGATACAATTCTGCCTTTGTATTCCCGCCTGATATCTAAAAGCACAAAGATTAAAATATACAGATATATAATAGTGCCCGTTGTTTTGTATGAGTAGGGAACTTTGTCTTTTACCTTTGGGGAACAACATAGGCTGAGGGTGTTTTGAGAATAGGGCGCTGAGGAAAATATTTGGGCCTAAGATGGCGTAAGTAACAGGGACTGGAGAAAAACTGCAAGGTGAAATAAAGGTAAGGGTTAATTTTCACCATATACCCTACCACGAAAACGTAGAGGGTGGCCAGAGGTATAGCGATACCCTTTCTTTAAGCAAGGCACTACATGGGGTGGGTGGTTAACGCCATGTCCTGGCCGCTTTACCCCCGAGAATGACCCGGCACCCATTCTATAAGAGGCTGGGTGCGCCCCAGTGCCGGTCTGGACAGGTGTGGAAAATTTCGTCCACACCGGGATTCGATCCCCGGACCGTGCAGTTCGTAGCAGGTCGATATACCGCTTACGCTATCCCGACCAACTTGTATAATGCGAAGCTTCTTGTACTTCCCACCAAATAATTTGAGGTGATCAAATAAAGAAGACTGCTGTAGGTTTTCCGGAATAATTTTGATTAATTTTTACACATCCGTCAGTGTTACATGTTCCGTTCATCTCAGCCTCCTTATTTTAATCACCCTGATCATAGGTACGGCGTCTTCAGTTTATGACGCTGCAAACATGCTTGCAAAGGCGGGCAGGTCTGGACTAGTTCAGCACTTGAGATAGGCTGGCGCAGCGTCATGAAATGAAAACCTTGTATTAATTGAGGGGGTAAAAATGGTGAAACTCATTACTCATCTGAGATCAAAATGTAATTAACTTCACTAAATAGCCTAAGAATAATCAAATGAGTCTTCAATACAGTTACATTTTTTACACTTACTTGCTTAGGATTGGGTTTCGTTGTAGAAGTTATCCTGGTAAATGCGAATACGGCGGTGGACGCTGCCTGCATGCCAGTGTTAAGGACTCCTCTAGCGATATCCAAGCTCCAAATCAAATGTACCGCCCAGTTCTATTTCAAATGTTAACTTAAACTTTATCTTTTATCACTGTAAGCGTAAAATTCACCTCAAACGAGAACCTTATTTATTCCACTTCAAAGTGTTAAACACTTCAATATTTTTAATTGAGAAAACAGGTACGTTACATCTGAAACACCCTGTAGAACACCATGTCGTTCTCTTCTGAAGGTTTACTAAGAACGCAATTTTTTAATCTTGCTAGATTGTCAGATGTACGAATGCAAAGTACTGTCATTGTACCAGCGTTGTTAGCTTCTTTCGTGAAGAAACTTGTTACTGCTGCATGTCAGCCTACCAGTAGGTCATCTTCAGCGGTCGGAATCAGCCTCAGGAAGTTGGACGTCCTAACCACCGCAGTCTACCTCATAACGGTACTTAGAATGAGCTGGCGCATCCTTTCGAACATAGGAACTCAATTAAACACGGAATAACAATGTAGTTACACCTTTATTCGTGGTGTTTGAATTATCACTGAATTTGTAACACACACAAAACGGTATCTTTTTTGACGCCGATTTCACAGCATAAAGCCTTCTGGTTTTGTATTATACGAATGCAGTTCTTCTTAACTGATATCACAAAGAATACAGGCACCAACAATTTATATTTGCTTTGAATCTTTATATTTACAATCACGTTAACATGTCATTTACGGCACATTAAATTAAAACACATAAGGATGTAAGCTGTTCCTTCTATTCAAATATTCTTTTGATATTGTAGCACTTCGAATAATTCAAATATGGATCCACATCACCATCTTCATTCACAAACCTTCTCTGTTTCAAATACTGATATTCCCTGAATGCCAGCAGCCTCTTTGTAATGTAACGCTACCAGGAAAGTCCGTTATTAAATTCACTTTATCCCTTAGCGTCTCTTGTTTCATGCTTGCTTCGTTCCACAGGTTTGTTTTTCTGTTTTTTTTTAAACATACAAATTCAAAACCACACAATGTCTAACGCTATTTATGACCACTATGTTACTCGCATATTCTCTGGGCTACCTTGATTCAGAATAGTATCACTAGTACACGTTCACTGTTGAAATTACAAAGATCTAGAGCCATGGCACTGTCTGTGTATGGCCAGTACCGTATTACCGTGGTAAATTATACACCTGATACTATTGACATCAGTTCAACGACGTTCTGTGTCTATCCACAGTTCACAATAATGTCTACACACGACCAGTACGTCCGTAGCACATTTCGTCCCCGTGTTTGCAGTAGTTCCCGGAAGCTTTGTCTCTCTTTACAGGTCACAACAATGTCTACACACGGCCAGTACGTCTGTAGCACATTTCGTCCCCGTGTTTGCAGTAGTTCCCGGAAGCTTTGTCTCTCTTTACAGGTCACAACAATGTCTACACACGGCCAGGACGTCTGCAGCGCTTTCAGTTCTCTAGCTGTGCTCCATAGTCTGCAGTAGTCGTCTCTCTCCAGAGGTCACTGAAACTCAGTCCACACGTAACACGACCTACCTGCTTCACAGCTCGACCGGTAACTGGCAAGTTACTTGCTGACTACCGTGCATTTTGAACTGGAGGCATGCAGGAATGTTTCGCTAGAGCGGTTGTTGACGGCGGACGTTAAGAGAGAGAGAGAGAGAGAGACAAGTTCAGTTTTTTTTTACGTGCGTGTTGTTTCAATTCCCGCCTGGATTCATGGTTGGATGATCACCTATCACAGACTATAGTGTCCGGATAACAACAAGGCTCCGTTTAAAAACAAGGGGAAAGGAATTTACGTAGAGGTGCCTGTTGAAATGTGTAACATTATTAGAAGAAAAAACGCTGGTCCGAAAAATTGTATACTTTCTAGTGACTATACTGTAGACGTAGTGGTTGGTGGTCATATGCTTATGTTTTTCTTTTAGTGGTGAAGGGTCCCGCTGCAGACGCTACGGACGCAACGCAGCCTTGAGGCTTATTGTGCAACCCTATGATGAAGATGACGATGATGATTATTATTTTTTGTCCTTTTCCTAGTAATGGAGCACCGGTGGAATGAAACTGACAGGGGAAAACCGAAGAACTCGGGGAAAAACCTGTCCCAGTGCCACTTTGTCCACCACAAATCCCATATGGACTGACCCGGGATCGAACCCGGCCCTCCGCGGTGGAAGGCCGGCGGCTAACCGCCTGAACCATGGCACGGCCCCATACGTTTATGTTACAGAAAACAAATGTTTTGTGCATTTTATGTTCTAACGGTCTTGATGTATAAATGTCACACAAGAATGCGTTCATGAATATATTTTCCGAAAACTGGTCCAGTCGGTCGCTGAGGCAGAAGTGCATAACAAACAAACAAACAAACAAACAAACAAACAAACAAACAAACAAACAAAGTAAACAACCAACGAACTGACATACGAACCAACCAACCAACCAACTAGCTAACTATATGGAGCAGAGGCCTTCTTGAGAAGCTAACAGATCCTCAGCTAGTCAAGAAATTCCCCGCATTTTATGGAAACCGGAGGTTCATTACCGCATTCACAAGAGCCCGCCACCTGTCCCTATCCTGAGGTAGAGCACAAATTTTCCAAAAATCTAGGAACCAACTCAAAATTCTAGGCGACAGAAGTGTGACATGAAGCAAATTCATACTCAGGACACACATATTAAATGACATAATACAAAATTTAGTGGCCCGAGCGACCTGGCGTCCGACATTTGTGCACTTGCCCTAAAGGGTAATTCCAGAATTATACACTCAAGTGTCTACGAGTCATTCACGCAATGTAATATTAACCTTTTAAAGTCTAGCGGTAACTTTACGTACCACCAGGTTTAACATTAAAAAATTCTACGTGGTGCCCACATTGCATTTATGTGTTTTGTACGGATCTCAGAACAAACAGCAACTTTTGCCTTATACAACATTAACAGATTGGTTCTTATAACCGAAGTGGAGAGTGTTTACGCCGCGGTACGCACTGAGTTCTTATATAAAACAGATACGCTTCGTCTTTAACCTTTTAAAGCCTAGCGGTAACTTTACATACCACCAGGTTTAACATTAAAAAATTCTACGCGGTGCCCACATTGCGTTTATGTGTTTTGTACGGATCTCAGAACAAACAGCAACTTTTGCCTTATAAAACATTAAGAGACTGGTTTTTATAACCGAAGTGGAGAGTGTTTACAGCGCGGTACGCACTGAGTCCTTATATAAAACAGATACGCTTCGTCTTTAAAGGGGTAATATAATGCTCACACCCTACTCCACTGCATCTCCTGCTGTGATTTACACTGACAAGCCTTAAATTGACCCGTTCGTATATATTATAGCGTAGAGAGATAAGATGAAGTCACAATTTCAATGAATATTCAAGCAATAAATTTGGAGTGTTCTTAAGAGTGTTTGATAGACATTACCGGCAAAGTACGTCGCTGCAGCACCAACAGAAGCACAGGCACTGCGCTTCAAGCCGGAAGGTCGCGGGTTAGATTGCCGATGGGGTCATTGGAATTTTTCACTGACTTTCCTTCAAGCACGGCCCTGGGGTCGACTCAGCCTCTCCTGGTGGTAAGTCGGCCGGTACGTAGGGCTGACAGCCTTACCACCTTCAGGTGTCGATTGTCTAGAAATTCAGGGAGACTGAACCTCCAGGAGCCCTAAAGGCCTGTCCAGGCCTGCACAGGGATTGCTTCACACATAAAACTGGATGTGTTTCATATTCCCATCTAGCACGTCATCACAAACTTTGCTGCACGCAGCAAGTGTATTTACCGCGTACAGAACCCAGAGACACCAAATGTGTGGATGGACACATTTAGGGTGTCAGAACAAGCGGAGTACTTCTGCTGTTTCTTGCGCCTCACACACCCGGTGGCGCAGTTGGTTGAGGCACTGCACTACAAGCCGGAAGATCGCGGGTTCGATTCCCAATGATGTCATTGGAATTTTTCATTGACTTAATCCTCCGGCCGCACTATGGCCCTGGGTTCGATTCAGCCTCTAACAGAAATGAGTACCAGGAATATTTCCTGGAGGGTAAAGGCGGCCGGTGCGTAGGGCTGACAACCTTACCACCTTCAAGTGCCGACTGTCTAGAAATCTGGGAGCCTCAACCTCCTGCAACCATAAGAGCCTGTCCAGGCCTGTAATGGGACTGCTTTACCTTTTTTATCTGCGCCTCACAACATTTGCACGTGCCAGCGAGATTAATCACACCGACACCGCGATAAGAACAAAAGCATCTGAGGTATTTGTTCAATATCACACACAATAGACCGTATGTGATTACACAGATAAGCACGACGCCATCAAGGCGTACGGGGGGAGTGGAGATAGAGCGTTGTATATTTTAACCTTTTAAAGCCTAGCGGTAACTTTACGTACCACCAGGTTTAACATTAAAAAATTCTACGTGGTGCCCACATTGCGTTTATGTGTTTTGTACGGATCTCAGAACAAACAGCGATTTTTGCCTCATAAAACATTAAGAGACTGGTTTTTATAACCGAAGTGGAGAATGTTTACGCCGCGGTACGCACTGAGTTCTTATATAAAACAGATACGCTTCGTCTTTAACCTTTTAAAGCCTAGCGGTAACTTTACATACCACCAGGTTTAACATTAAAAAATTCTACGTGGTGCCCACATTGCGTTTATGTGTTTTGTACGGATCTCAGAACAAACAGCAACTTTTGCCTTATAAAACATTAAGAGACTGGTTTTTATAACCGAAGTGGAGAGTGTTTACAGCGCGGTACGCACTGAGTCCTTATATAAAACAGATACGCTTCGTCTTTAAAGGGTTAAACCTCGGGCTCACGCTGGAACGGATTTACTCCCAAGAAATGAGCCCCTGGTAAGCAGTGAATATGACGCTGGGTAGGATCCACAGTCGGTCTAGACGCTGTGCAGAAGACAGAAGTCTCTTGTCCCTACCTGAAATCAAACCAAAATTCCTCGGTCGTCCACACCCTGACCTATTCACTGGAGTGACTGAGCTACCCAGGTACTATTTGAAGGACAGCAGGCGCTGCAAGAGGGGGAACGCGAATCAGGGAACAGTATGGGCGCCTGAAGGAACGGTATCGTCCTTCACCTGAACTCGGGGAGGAGAAAGGGCCTGTATGAAATTCTACGTCACGATTTTTCGTACCCTCGTGGGACTCGAACCATGTACTTCCCGATTACAAGTCTGAATCCACCGCTCTCCCCACTTTACTAACCTGATGCCAGTAGGTTAAGGCGTTTTTCCTACAGCAGTGTCATTGGCAGGATATTGCCAAGGATGAGCACAAAAGTGTCTACCAATCTCTGGCAGGTAAAGGTGAAGCAGTCCCGTTACAGGCCTGGACAGACCCTGAGGGTTCCAGGAGGCTGAGGCTCCCAGATTTTCAAGACAGTCGGCACATGAAGGTAGTAAGGTTGTCAGCCCTAGGCACCGGCCGCCTTTACCCTCCAGGAAATATTCCTGGTACTCATTTCCGTTAGAGGCTGAGTCGACCCCAGGGCCATAGTGCGGCCGGAAGGATTATGTCAATGAAAAATTCCAATGACACTATCGGGAATCGAACCCGCGCCCTTCTGGCTTGTAGCGCAGTGCCTCAACCAACTGCGGAACCGCGTGCCCCCAGTTTTGTCGCAAACGTTTATTGTATAGGTATTCGTACTACAGTACCAAATTTCATCGAAATCAATTATGTAGTTTTAGAGCTGAAACCCGACACCCACATCACGCTCAGTGTTATACATGTGCTGAGCAGGTGCCTGACATAGCGTCTGCGAGTTTTGGTACCAACCAATGCACAAAGTACTTTTTGTTACTACATGTTTCGGCTACGTGTTGTAACTATCACCAGGGAGCCAGACAGCCAAGAGTAGCGCTTTACGTCGACGAATGGTAATAAATTACCAATCGTCGATGTAACAGCTGCTCATGTCTGTCCGGCTCCCTGGTGATGGCTATAACACGCAGTCGAAACATGTAAGAGCAAAAAATACTTTGTGCAGTGGTTGGTAATCAAACGTGTATATCTCCATTATGCGTTTACTTTTGTTTAATCAAAAGAACATATTTAACCCTTTAAAGCCTAGCGGTAACTTTACGTACCGCCAGGTTTAACATTAAAAAATTCCACGTGGTGCCCACATTGCGTTTATGTGTTTTGTACGGATCTCAGAACAAACAGCAACTTTTGCCTTATTAAACATTAAGAGATTGGTTTTTATAACCGAAGTGGAGAGTGTTTACAGCGCGGTACGCACTGAGTCCTTATATAAAACAGATACGTTTCGTCTTTAACCTTTTAAAGCCTAGCGGTAACTTTACATACCACCGGGTTTAACATTAAAAAATTCTACGTGGTGCCCACATTGCGTTTATGTGTTTTGTACAGATCTCAGAACAAACAGCAACTTTTGCCTTATAAAACATTAAGAGACTGGTTTTTATAACCGAAGTGGAGAGTGTTTACAGCGCGGTACGCACTGAGTCCTTATATAAAACAGATACGCTTCGTCTTTAAACGGTTAAACGCGATAGATAATGCCACGAGCGGGGTACGAACCCGCCATCCCCGTACTACAGCGTCCTCTCTACAGGGCGTGAACACGGACACGTGCAATCATGGTACAGTATTTTGAGAACGTCAGTAGAGTACGCACAGACCAGCGACATTCTTCCCCGACCTGCACTTCCTCTGCTTGCTTGTACCGGATGTGATGAACAGCCCGTCTACAGTAACAAGCTTACGTATACAATGGCCTCTGTTATGTAATGTTTTGTGTGCCTTATGCATTGGACCAACAATTCGTTCTTAATAACAAGTGACTGTATCACAATCAGTGCCACATATTTCATGCGTCTTTTACTTCTGACAGCCATTTTCCTGTACGACCTCCACAATACGCCCTCTCACCTATATGACATGGACACTGGACCTTTAGTAAGTCTTGTACCGCCTCAATACGCCGTTTTCTGCTACATGACATGGAAACTTTACGTTTTTCAATTCTTTTAGCGTATTTTTGTCGCGATCTGCCCAAGACGAGCCGATAAGTAGGGCATCAATCTACAGCGTAAACTACAGAATTTATTATCACTGAATTATGTATTGAATATACTGTGCACTTTATCCTAAGTCTAATATCAACCAAGGAAAGCACGAGATCACTGACACGTATAAAATATATTTGGGAACCCTACATATGTTTCAGTAAAAGATTTGCCCCTGAAGATGGAATCTCGTTTACTGAAACATATGTAGTGGTCCCAGATATATTTCATACATGTCAATAACCTCGTGTTTTCCTTGGTTGATAGGTAAAGGTAAAGGTTCACCCTATAACAGGCCCTGAGGGCCCAAGAAGGGAGTAGAGGTATAGCTCTACTCGTTCGTGAGCCTCGGCACGAGAAGGGGATGGGGTGGCTAGCTCCACGCCCCCGCCGCTTTACCCCCGGGAAAGAGACTCGGTACCCATTTTACAGGAGGCTGGGTGGGCCCCAGGTCCGGTCTGGACGGCTGCGGAAAATCTCGCCCCCACCGGGATTTGATCCCCGGACCGTCCAGCCCGTAGCGAGTCGCTATACCGACTGAGCTATCGCGGCCCGCTTCCTTGGTTGACAGTAGAGTTACTGTCACTGAGTTGGATGGAAGAAGTTATTCCCGTCTGTCTGCCAGTCTTCTTTGTTCTGCTCATTCGTCCATTATTATTTCCTTTCAGTGTCGGTTTATTTTTCGTCATGCGGACGTAGGAAGAACGCCTACAACAGAAAGTAACAGCACAGCACATCTGATACAATTATGAAAAATAAGCAAGCCATATATAGCGTCGGGTTGACGATGATGAGTTGCTGTTTAGATGGCTAGGAAATTGTGTTGAATGACACGTCTTCAGGGAAATGTGATATTTTGCACATAACCTGGGAACTTCAGCACAAGCAGCGACAGACAGGACCTTTGCTTCCTCATTTTCTTCCGTCTTCTTCTTTGCATCTGTTTCCTTTTGTCTTCTATTGTTCTGTCTTTTCTTTTTTTTTTTACCTTCTTCCCTTTAACGTGACACAGCAAATTTCACGGGCATAAGAGATGACAAATAAAACTATATTTGTGTATATTCTACGCTTTGAACAACAAGTGCGATGACAGTCCGGACGAATGCAGCAAAAATTCCTCGAATCTAATTTGCTCTTAATTTATTCGTGAGTGAAATTTTTATCTGTTAGTGCCCTTCCCAAATATTTGAACTTCCTCATATTTTCAAAGGATCTATTAGCTGTCCTCCTCTTTTGACTTTGTCTTTAATTCTGTTGAAAATACGTGAAAACACACATAGCTTCCTTAGCAGTTACTTGTACACCCCCCTTGTTACTAGCGACTAATACAGCTTCTGTGTTTTTCTTTATAGTATTTACATTTTCGCCCAATAAATAAACATCACAAACAGACAGCATTAGTTGACGTGGACCAGTCAAATTTCAATCCGCTTTGTTTTCTTGGACTTTCCCAGTGACGTATGCTAAAGCGCTGTTTTAATATTATTACCATGGCCATGTCGAGGGTTCGATAGGCTGGGCATGTGGAATGTGTGGGTGAGAGTAGAAATGCACACTGGATTTTGGTGGGAAAACCTGAAGGAATAAGACCACTTGGAAGACCTAGGTGTAGATGAAAGGATAATATTAAAACAGATATTAAAATATGCGTTGGAATGTTTAGGATGGGAGAAAGTGACGTGTTTTTTTGAACACGGTGATAAAACTTTAGGCTCCATAATATGAGAGAAATTTTTGACTACGTGTGCAACTGTTAGCTACTCAAGAAGGACTCTGCTCTGTGGAGTTAATTTTTTGTATTGAGTTTAGTTATACTCGTATTGCTAATATTAGGTTAAAGAGGAAGAAAGTGAGCAAATACTATTGGACACTCAAATGTCCGTATACAGTCGAACTCGGTTATAAAGTCATGAAAGGGACTGAATATCTAGTATCGTTATAAACTGGTGTAATATAATAATAATAATAATAATTTACTACTCACATAATAATGTATAATATGTAATATAATCATTATAGTAACAAGTTTAACCTTTTAGAGCCTAGCGGTAACTTTATGTACCACCAGGCTTAACATTAAAAAATTCTACGTGGTGCCCACATTGCGTTTATGTGTTTTGTACGGATCTCAGAACAAACAGCAACTTTTGCCTTATAAAACATTAAGAGACTGGTTTTGTGTAACCGAAGTGGAGAGTGTTTACTGCGCGGTACGCACTGAGTCCTTATATAAAACAGATACGCTTCGTCTTTAAAGGGTTAATATGGAATGCGATATTATGGTTAACAGTGCGGAATGAACCGCTACCACAGGATGTCTGCCGCTACAGAAGAGGTGTCGCATAAACCGACGTTTTTATAACCGGGTTCGACTGTATTTGTTCTTAGTACGGTCACAGGGTTTCGGCTTCAACACGACTAGGAATTTTGACCAGCTGAGCGACTATTAAAATCTCAAGACATACCCTACTTTATGGAGCGAGTTTCAATTTTACGTCTCAGTACGGCTGTACACGTATTTAAATGAAAATCAGGCCTTGAACATTGGCCCAGACATGCTTCATTGCAGATGCTAATACAAGACGAAGCATAGGAACTGTAGACAGCTTACGCCTCCTCATACACTCTGCGCAAATAACGCGTAGAAAGTGTAATTTGTACCGAGATGTGGATGACTTCAGGCAGAGCAGCTTTACAATTGCTTCTAGTTAAAAACGAAAGGAGGACACTGAACGCCAGTTGAAGCATAACGGGCCACATCTTCACTGTTTGCCGTTGGTCTGTCGGACTTTCGATGGCCGCTATACCTGGATCATTCGTCCATATCCGATTTCGTGAGAAGAAAGTCTTAGTTGATAATCAGAAATGGGTTGACCTAGTAGTACGGACTGCTATTCTGACTGGAGAAACACAGCAGAGAGCAAGCACTGAATAAATGTAGAGAGGAAATCGTAAGGGAATAAATATTGAAAGCAAAACAGAAAGAAAATAAATAAGATTGGATACAGAAGGAAGGAATAAGAGGCGAAGGACAGAGAGCCTGACGGTAAAATAAATGAAACTGAAAGAAAGAATGGAGAAGAAGAAAGCAAAAAGGAAACAACAAAGAAATTAAAGATAAAAAATTAATGGAAAGGGAAGAGGTAGAAAGAAGAAGCGATAATGAAAACAACTACGAAAAGGAAAAAGTTAGGACATGTCTGCAAAGTGTAACACTTCTGATGCTTTCGCCCTGTTATTATCCATAAATGTTAAGTTCGTGACAATTGAAAGCAAAAACACTGCAGTGTCCTAGTATTTGAAATGTGCCCCTCCACTTTTTGCGCAACCCACACTGCAAGCTTTATCAGTACGTTAGCAATAGATACACAATCGATCATAGCTGATATCTCGTAAACAGAGGTGACTGGTTATTTAAACCGTCAGCTCGCACCGCACAGAAAACACAGTCTGTCCCAATTATAAAGACAAATTTACGAGAAGTTATTAGCATAAACGTATGCAGGTTATCATACAAAGTCTCCATTATTTTTGTCTGTTTTTAACAAAAATTGGGAGCTGCGACGTTCCATGTGGACAGACGGATGGAGAATATAAGGGTAATATCCGCTTTTCGTAACGTCTTTGCGAAAAGCAGCTAAAAAGAGAAATAAAAAGAGAGTTGATGTTCTATCTTTTGATGATGAACTCAGATGGCTGCGAAACGCAACGCTCAGCGTGTTCTGTAAATCAAGCACCCAGCATTTGCCTGGAGGAACAGAGGTACACAAAAAAGCCAACAGTTGGTGTCACCGGCCCCTAGTCCAGCTTTCGACAGCGGAAACTCTGAAAAACATGGCGCCCTCCTGCTGGGTCTTGGGATGGAGTAGACGAGAGTCATTGCACCAACTTCAAAGTTTTAGTGGCCAATCAGCGGATTCATCTCCATATAAGAAAAAAAAAGCAGATACCGATGGTATGGCCACAAGCAGTTCATAGGATCGGTAATGCAGGATTGCCCATTACATGCGCTAAATGTAATTCGAACCGCTATTGAAAGCCGGGTGTGTGAAAGCGAGGAAATCATTGTGCCGCGTAAAAAAACCAATTCGTTTACTATTTTTACAGCGATTGTAACTGTATTAACGTTCTGATGCTCGGTCACTCTGCATTTCACCTACATCGTGTGTTGATGCGTTTCATTTAGATCGAAAATGTTAAATGGTTATCAGTTCCACGAACCGTGTGACAAGAATTGACTCAGTACCATACCGTATCACGTCATTTGATTCCCACTAAGAAGGGGCGATTGTTCACTTCAGGGATAAAAATTACACAGTAGAGATACTGTGCTATTACAGTATACGGTTGGTGACAGAACACAACTAGACAAGCAGTGTAACTACAACGTAACATCGAGGCGCGTTCGCGTAACCATTGTTGCCGAGGAAATGCAATAATTATTACATATTCTGAGTGTGTGTCTGTAGCCTTATTCATCCAGAACGCAAAGCGTATGCGCCGTATTATATTGTCATCTGTGACCTGTCTGGCTGTACCATATTTTTCCACATTATCTCATAAACGGCACGATTTTCGAAAAAAAAAAATTGAACACAAAATATTTGTTTTGATTTTCTCTACAAGTCTGTCTGAAAATTTTCTCATTGTAGGAAGAATTAAGCGACATACTGTCATGAGTGTCTGTAGGTCTTCATCTAAAATACCCGTTATTCTTGTCGGATTTTAATGCAATTTGAATTTTCTCGAAAGATTTTCGAAAAATACTGGAATATCAAATTTCACTAAAATCCATCCAGAAGGAGCCGTGTTGTTTCATGCGGCTAAACGAAGAGACAGACAGACAGACATAAAGAAACAGTCGCTTTTTGCAATTTTCCGAAAGCACCAAAACATAAAAGCTTTTAAAAATCACAAGCAATTTCACATTTAATTCTTTTGATTCGAGCACGTAATGTTCCAAGCATAAGTTCAGTATTAAGTGATGGGCCTACAGACGTAGAGTACAGTTCTTAAACGGTACATTCCACGTACAAAACGTACAGTCCGCATTATGTGTTCTACTGCTGCATGTTTCAACCATTATATATATGTGGCCATCTTCAGGTAAATCTTACAAATTATGCAGGCAGTATACAATGGCACACAGCCACGTATTGTAATTAAAACAAACATCGAGGCATTGAACATTTCTATACTCGCGTCCCAATTTTACAGAAACTGTCTACACTGTATATGACACAACGTCTATAGAGTCAGATATTCTGCGGCACCAATTAATTCCTCACTGTTAACCATAACATTATACTACTCGGTTACAACGACACTCGTTTATAACGACACAAAATATTCAGTCCCTTTCATACGTTATAACCGAGTTCGAGTGTATATTCTTTACTTCTTTGCCCGGATTATTTCTGGAGCCTCCCAGTCCCCTATACAATGGGTATTGGACGTTCTTTACTAGGGGCCAAAGCGTACGGAGCGTTAATCTACTAATCTACATCTACTGCAAAGGTTAAAATTCTTGGAGCTTTATCTCCAGTACTCCTCCACGCCCCCAAGCCATAGTGATTAGGTACAATGACATCTTTACTCAAAGTGCCTGACGTGATTTTATTAGAGAGTTGAATAGAATCGAAATCAGTGGAGACAAAAAGAATTATGCTTTGGTTGCTTTTCGGTCAAGTTATGCAGTCCGGATGGCGTTATGCAGTAGGAGTCGTTTGCTGGTCCGACGGCCTACCGTCTCGGTTCACAGAGTGAGAACCAGCACAACATAACCGGCGAACAAAGCATTCCACTGTGTCCAGCGATGCCCAACCGATCTGCTTCCGGACCAGAAACTAGCTTCTGTTTGCTCTCCTGTCTGACCAGGAACAGAATGAGAAGACAGGTGCACTGAGCAGGCGCTACCGGCTGTTATAAAACACCATACAACTGATAGTGCGACGACGTAGGAATCTGATTGTCTGGCGGCAGGCAAAAAAAAGGTAAAATTTGACCCTAGAACAGGACATGAAAGCCCAGAGGGGGAATAGAGGTATAGATCTACTTTAACTTCGGCGTTGACCACCCACTCCACGCTCCGACTGCTTTAATCCCGGGATAGAGACGCGGCACCCGTCGTACAGGAGGCTGGGTTGGCCCCAGGGTCGGTCTGGACGAGTGCGGAAAATCTCAACCCACTGGGATTCGATCCCTGGACGGTCCAGCTCGTAGCGAGTGGATATGCCGACTGAGCTGTGGTAGCAGGACCCGAGGTTTCACCATTGGATACGATCACGAACCACTTCCGACCTGTTTCCTCTCCGACATAATATTTCCCACGTATTTTAACCTTTTAAAGCCTAGCGGTAACTTTACATACGGCCAGGTTTAACATTAAAAAATTCTACGTGGTGCCCACATTGCGTTTATGTGTTTTGTACGGATCTCAGAACAAACAGCGACTTTTGCCTTATAAAACATTAAGAGATTGGTTTTTACAACCGAAGTGGAGAGTGTTTACAGCGCGGTACGGACTGAGTCCTTATACAAAACACACACGTTTCGTCTTTAAAGGGTTAATATCACCATGTATTTTCGGCCCCCCCCCCCCCAGATGGTAAATTTACGTTAAGTTACGGCACAAAATGCTGAACTAATTCATTTTCCCTCTACATGTCCAGCCCATCGCAACCCTAGGTTTCACAGTTCTAAACATACCAGGTGACCCGTATCATTGACACAAAGATCTTTGTTAACACTGGTAATTACACACAAACTTCACGTTTCTTGCTCTCCCATTACAGGCCTGGACTGCCCCTTAGGGCTCCAGGAGGTTGAGGTTCCCAGAATTTCAAGACAGTCGGCACATAAAAGTGGTAAGGTTGTCAGCCCTACGCACCGGCCGCCTTTACCCCCCAGGAAACACTCCTGGTACTCATTTCTGTTAGAGGCTGAGTCGACCCCAGGGCCATAGCCTTCGTCCTTCTAAGACATACATAATTTTTTAGGTACAATGTTTTTAGACTTTTAATTTACTTTGATATATGAACGTCACAGACAACATTTCATGGCCACACAAAGAAAATATCAAAACATCTGTTTCGTACTATATATACATATATAGCGCTTTGGGAAATTTTGCCAGCTACCAAATAAGTGTCACAATAAAATCTGGCTTCTTGACCACAAACTGAATCAATCGAACACAGTAAACACCCTCGCACTGCAATTGTAAGATTATTTTTAATATTATCTTCCAATACACGTGTATATGCGAGTGGATATGCACGCGCATGCCCAAAACATTTTGTTCCTGAATGTGGAGAAGTTTCAGACGCACTAACCTACGTAATTCACAAATATTACTCTAAATTAAAGACGAAGCGTTATCTGTTTTATATAAGGACTCAGTGCGTACCGCGCTGTAAACACTCTCCACTTCGGTTATAAAAACCAGTCTCTTAATGTTTTATGAGGCAAAAGTTGCTGTTTGTTCTGAGATCCGTACAAAACACATAAACGCAATGTGGGCACCACGTAGAATTTTTTAATGTTAAACCTGGTGGTATGTAAAGTTACCGCTAGGCTTTAAAAGGTTAACCACGTATAAAGAAAGACAGGAAATGGGACTAGCCACAGTGCGTTGTACTCGAGGTTGGGCCATCATTTGTACGCACCCGGTCGGACCGGTTACGGTTCCCTAACAACAATAACGACCCGTGAAATAGTAGGGTTCCTTGCTCCATTGCGAGGTTTCTATCTTCTTCTCGTCGACGTTTTGTCTTCCGTGACGAATATCTGCCAGCAATAGAAGTTATATAGCGCCGGACAGATCGGTGAGCAACGGACTGCAAAAGAATTGTTATGTGATATCCAGTCGAAATTTCGATACCGAATATTTACCTGCTGGGATTATAAGTAGCTCAAGGATGCGGGGAACATCACTCCAGCGCAGTAGGTCACATGACCTTCGCACGTAGACAACTTCACATGCCATAAACAGGTTTGCGTTTCTTAGCATTTGGTAATGTGGAAACAAGCCCCATCTTTGTTGGCACTGTTACTCAATGGGCGCACACGTGCATGTGAAACCGTTACGGGCACTTGCAGCATGCACGTTCATTGGCTGTGGACTGTACTGCGCGCCAGGACAGCTTAGCCAATAAAATAATTTGTACAGCATACATGATATGATTAAAAGACAGGTGCGTACAGGATTTTGGTGGGGAGACCTGAGGGAAGGCGACCACTTGGGAGACCCAGGCGTAGATGGGAGGATATTAAAATGGATCTTCAAGAAGTGGGATGGGGGCATGGACTGGATTGAGCTGGCTCAGGAAAGGGATAGCTGGCGGGCTCTTGTGAATGCGGTAATGATCCTCCGGGTTCCATAAAATGCGGGGGAATTTCTTGACTAGCTGAGAAACTGTTAGCTTCTCAAGAAGGCCTCTGCTTCACGGAGTTAGTTAGTTAGTTAGTTAGTTAGATGATCTGATTTCGATTCCAGACACGTTACTTTGAGTCGTTTAGTTTGTCACTGCGGTGTCCAGTTCGATCCTGGTTACTCTGCCGCCAATGGTTACCGGCATATGTACCCATGTTAAAAACAGGGACCCAGTTTGTCCCGGCTTTCCCACGACAGCCCTAGTTTTATGGGTTTTAAAGAATTTTGTCCCGGTGTCACACAAAATTCAGTTTGGAAAGCCAAATGGTCCGCGTTTTTCCAAGCGATAAAACTAAGACATTTCTGACAATGCTAACGAACATTTTGACTTCCCCACGGAGGAAGAAAGCACCTACAGGATCAGAACAGCCATCAACCGGCCACTGACAGGAAGGAATGGGAGAGAAAGAGGAAGATGTGTAGATTGGTGATTGTAGAGTGCGGACTGAAACTGCCAAGTATGGGGGGTGGACATTTTAAGAAAAATCAGGAGGCGAATTGACAGTCAAAGTTTGAGTACTATCCGTCGTGCATGACGGAGTGTCGTGGCGCAAGGTTTCAGAACTTCTGTTTTGTACTTTGTTTTCACCGTGCATTTCTGCATTTCTATATTTCTTTGTAGTGCAAAATCCCCCTGAGGATGGTGTGATGACGCACCGAAACATGTCGGGGTAGGTGAAGTAAGTGAATAAAAAGTGATTTTATCGTCTATAGTGCATTTTGTTGGTGGATTTATCAGTATATTCTGTTTTGTACGTTACCTGGCTATCTTGAACAGCTGCATTCGAACGGGCTTGGTGACGATGTTATTGATGCCATCTGCCAGCTGGTACACATTTCCGAATCTATAACAATATTATTATTGGTGGTAGTAGTAGTAGTAGTAGTAACAGTAATGAAATATTTTGAAAATGCGGCAAAGTTCTAATATTTGGGAACTACACTAAAAATCGCTACGGGTTGCACGATGGAATTACGAGCAGACAGTTTCGGACAATGCATGATAAGATTCGGGTAAGTAACTCTGCCTTCCCGTCTGTTACCTAGAATCATAAAAGCGTATCTGTTTTATATAAGGACTCAGTGCGTACCGCGCTGTAAACACTCTCCACTTCGGTTATAAAAACCAGTCTCTTAATGTTTTATAAGGCAAAAGTTGCTGTTTGTTCTGAGATCCGTACAAAACACATAAACGCAATGTGGGCACCACGTAGAATTTTTTAATGTTAAACCTGGTCGTATGTAAAGTTACCGCTAGGCTTTAAAAGGTTAAACTATACGGAACAACAGCCTTCCCGTTGTTTTAAATGGGTACGAAACGCGGTATTTCAAATTAACGAAAGAACATAGGCTCTGGATGCCCTTAAATAGGGTGTCGAGGAAGAAATTTTCGCTTACGACGGAGCGAGTAACAGAAGACTGGAGAAAATTACATAATGAGGAGCTGCATGATTTCACTCATCATTGAGTAATATTAGGATGACCAAATACAGGAGGATGAGTTGGGCTCAGCATGTGGCACGCATGAAGGAAAAACATATATGCAGGGGAAACCTGAAGGAGAAGAATAACTTGGAGACTAGGTGTAGATGGGAAGATAATATTAATATGGATCCTACATATATGGTAATGCATGGACTGGATTCATCTGGTTCAGTACAGGGACAAGTAGCGCGCTCTTTTGAGCACTCTAATGAACACTTCATAAAAATAAGTGAAATTTAATGACTAGCTGAACAACTCTTAGCTTCTCAAGAAGGACTCTGCTCCATGGGGTCTGAGTTAATTAGCTATGTACCTACAGCAATGGTGAAATGACAACAAAGAACTATGGCAGGGCATCTCTCCGAATATTTCAGCATCTTCGCCAGTCCTCGACCAGAGGAGTACTGCTATGCGCGGCTGTGGCGGGGTGGGGGGGGGGGGGTATCAATTTCAACACCTCTTTTCACACTGAATTCCGTATTAACCTTTTAAATCCTAGCGGTAACTTCACATACGACCAGGTTTAACATCAAAAAATTCTACGTGGTGCCCACGTTACGTTTATGTGTTTTGTACGGATCTCAGAACAAACAGCAACTTTTGCCTTAAAAAACATCAAGAAATTGGTTTTTATAACCGAAGTGGAGAGTGTTTACTGCGCGGTACGCGCTAAGTCCTTGTATAAAACAGACACGCTTCGTCTTTAAAGGGTTAATGTCATTCAAGTGCTTTACTTGATGTCCTGTCTATTAGAAGGCGTTTGAGAAAACATTAGTTTTGTAGTCTTTCTTCCCTCTTCTGCCTACTCACAGCAGGTGTTGAGGTTGTTTATTTTTCACTTGTTCACACTCAGACACACACCACAGTCGGTAGCACTCCTCTGGACGAGGGATCGGCCCGTCGCAGAGACCTCTACCTGCCAACACAAACACTGTACAAGAGACAAACATCCATGCCCCCCTTTAGTTCGAACCCACGATTCCAGCAAGCGCTCGGCCGCAGACTCCAAACATCAGTTGCGTGCTGAATGAAAGCTTCCCAAAGAATACAATCATTACAGTTCTCATAAGGATTTTCAACATCCAATCCAATTACGTTATTAGAGACTCTACATCTAAGGGCAATCCTTTACATACACTCGAACTCTGTTATAACGTCATGAAAGGGGCTGAATATTTTGTGTCGTTATAAATGACTGTTGTTATAATCGAGGAGTATAATGTTATGGTTAACAGTGAGGAATTAATTGGTACCACAGAATATCTGACGTTATACACAAGATGTTACATAACAAGATGCCGTTATAACTGGGTTCGACTTATTAATATTTAATTATTCACAGCAGAATCTAAGAAATAAAATATTTTGAACTCGATGTTACCAAGCCGTTTCAAAATGTCGGCCCTTACTTCAATTACATATATAATAAATCAAGTTGTAAAAGTGTGGAACCTTCCCTCGAACCCCCCCCCCCCTAAAAAAACAGGGGGTCTACTGTTAATAACACGCTAACCATTCAACATGGAATTGAAATCATCAAGATGTAGAATGAATAAACGCTTACATGAAGTAGACCAAGTGTTTAACAAAACCTCACAATGAAACGTGTGTAATTCCTTTTTCTTTGTCATTCTGTCATTAGAAGACATGAACCTGCAGAAACGGTTACATAAAGTTGCTTTATTGTTCTGAATTTGACAGACTGGAGAAAGCTCGTGCATTCCATTACATGGTGGAAATCCTTGTGAACCTTACACGGACCAGGAAATGCCACTCGTGCTGTCTGAGGCATTCAGTTTTGGCAACAGAACCCGATACGCGTGACACAGAAGCGTAACAGTTTAAGCGATACTTCCATCAGAAATAATTTCAGAAATAAGAAGCTCAAAATGTAAATACGGTTGAACCCGGTTATAACAATATCGGTTTATGCGACACCTCGTCTGCGACGTCAGATGTAATGTGGTATATCAATTAATTCCTCACTGTTAACCATAATATTGTAGTCCTCGGCTATAACAATATTCGTTTATAACGACATAGAATATTCAGTCCCTTTCATGACGTTATAACCGAGTTCGGCGGTGTATCGTCACATAACGCGATAATGAGAACTTTGCTGCAATTTGGACCACCCGTAGGCGCTCTTACATTCATAACATTAAAACATTTAGTGACGAAAATAAGAACAATGAATGTACTTACGAATTACATTAACCGTTTAAAGCCTAGCGGTAACTTTACATACTACCAGGTTTAACATTAAAAAATTCTACGTGGTGCCCACATTGCGTTTATGTGTTTTGTACGGATCTCAGAACAAACAGCAACTTTTGCCTTATAAAACATTAAGAGACTGGTTTTTATAACCGAAGTGGAGAGTGTTTACAGCGCGGTACGCACTGAGTCCTTATATAAAACAGATAGCTTCGTCTTTAAAGGGTTAAACATATGACGTCAGAATACGTTCATTATATTAACATCAGTATCAACCTTCTAAACTGAGAACGTAACGAAACATTCCAGTTCCGTTCCCGTGATGAACTGGTGGATTGGTCTGAACTGCATCCAGCCGAGAACCCGGTACCGCCCTCCTCCTACCGCCTGCATGTGCATTTCTTGATTATTTGTCAATACGTCGCCTGAATCGTATGTGAGTTTTTGCATGGGTTGGACAACTGATATGATATTATTACACCGTAATTTGCTGTGTATAGTTGTACGACCTCATTACATACGCGCATGTGCAACAGTGTGTTGGGAGGAATCCCGTCGGTGTGGTATGGGGATCTCTTATGGGGAGTTTTCAAATTATGACGCTGCGAACGTTCTTATTAAAGCGAGCAGGTATGGATTAATTCTGCGCTCAGGCAGTGCATAAAATGGGCACCCTGTACTTTAAACGTAATTTGTCTGTACGTGTAACTTTATGTTATTCACACTGTGCGTATTCTTGTAATTCATATATCAACTAAAGTATGCGCTTAATAAAATACACTCAGAAGCAATTATAAAACTCCTACATATTTCGGCACCAGTGTGCCATCCTCAGGGATTTATTCGGAAAAAAGAAATTATTACGATATGGAGAGCCTGTGCTGGAATTTCATTTCTTCCTGTATAATCGGTAAAAGTTTTTTCAGTAACTACGTGAAGCGCAGGCAAGATTTTTTGGTTCCGGTCAGCGTTACATCACAATAGTAGAAACTGGTCGTGTGTAGAACCGCTTGTTTCTCTTGACTTGGCATCAAAAAGTCTGAGACTTGACTGCAAAAGTCGAATATCTCCAGAGAAACTAAGAACACGAACTGACGGCCTAACAGGCGTCCACATACATTATCTCTACAACCATTTAGCCTTCATCTTCCGGCCTTTAGATCCCGATGTAGCTGCTGACGGCCGATGCTACTTTCATTTTAAACGCTCCTCCCTACACATGAGTGGGACAGCGTTTTCCCTTTCGTCCATAAAGAGTTACATTTAACGGGTTATAGACAGACGTCCCGTTTGGCCAATACATGTTAATATGTTAGATGAAATTTGGTATGGTAGTTGTTACTTTAACTTAGTTATGGTGCGTATCAGTCCATGTAACATCTACTTCATTTTACGTGGCGAACGATTTGCTTCGAAGCCTAAGTCTTCTAGCAATCACTTTAATTGTAAGCCTGTTTTAAAATTTAATTAGGTACAATTTTACTTTCACATACAGAGTATGTATTACAATTGATCGATAAAAAATAGAATTAAATTCGTTGTAGGCCTATATGTGACCATCGCTCAGTATACACAGCAAACACTAAAGAAGCCATCAAATAAGGAAAAACATTTTATTGTACTAAAACACGTCCCTTTCCCAAGTTATTTCCCAAATGCTGCTCCCGCATCTCGACTAGCTGGCCACCCTTGTTCTGTACCATCGAAACATAAACAAGAATTAGGAATATATGACTAGACTGAGGAAGGAAGAGCTGCATGCCTAATTCAAGGTATTCTCCCTTCATTCAACGGGAAAGTCTGAGAAGAATCACAAAATATCATCACGATAACCGGTAACATGGACGGGATTCGAGCAAGGTGCCGCCTAAATACAAATCCAGAGAGTTAAGGTTATTCTAACCTGCTCGGCCATATTGCTTTTTCTTATATCGTAGTTACAGGCACATAGTCAGGGAAGGGAGCGCGAAGTGCTTGTAAATTACATCGCCCATATTTTGCAAAAAGGGGCTAACTGACAATTTGAGCTAAACGGAGTTATGTCTATCAAATTATTGAACTAATGGCCCTCTATGGTACGTAAACAGATGACAACTCCATCTTTAAGAATAACCAAGATAGGTGGCGGATATCCTACCTCTCAAAGCATTTGTCATATGTAAAACGGAGCCACCTTCTTGCTTCTCTCGAAAAACTGATACTTTGTGGGTTGCCCACGTTTTACAAAATAGGATTATATATATAAAAATTCAGTTATAACATCACAGAAAACACCATGCCTCCATTGTTAAGTCTAATCTGGAAGTAATACCTGTTTATTATGTGAACTATGCTACGAACTCATAAATACATGTTGTGGTCAAAACATTGGGTTTATAAATGTTACGGCACAGATCCCAGTGGCCTAAGGCGTACGTCTGCGGCCAAGCGCTTGCTGGGATCGTGGGTTCGAATCCCACCGGGTGCATGCATGTTTGCCTCTTGTACAGTGTTTGTGTTGTCAGGTAGAGGTCTCTGCGACGGGCCGATCCTTCGTCCAGAGGAGTCGTACCGACTATGGTGTGTTTGAGTGTGATCAAGTGAAAAACAAAAACCTCGACACCTACTGTGAGAAGTTAGAAGAGGGAAGGACTACGAAACGAAACGAAATGTTAAGGCAAGTGGTACGTTAACTAATCACTGTGCTTTAAAGGACTGTGCACCATGAAGAGTAAAAGTATTGCAGTAATGAGGCTGACACGCTAATCACGAGGTACAGCTGTATGGAACATCACACAATGACCGGAAAGTTGTGCACTGAGACTAAAGTAATGTAGGAATTAATCGACTGTGAAAGAAACAAATGCCGACAGAAAGTGAAAGCAATGAATACGGAGGAAATTCTGAATACCATATGTCATCGCCACTGAAGACCACGTGACAGGGAAGTTGAAGGAGAAAATTAGTGTCCGGAACCGTAAGAAATTGAGAATCCGTGCTCTGACTTGAATGAGTGGGAGCGAACACCACCTGTTCGCATGAGTGGAGCCCAAGCGAAATTCGAAACGAGCTGCGCAGCAGTTAAGTACCACTGTTCATACTTTGTAATATCACTGACGTCTCGTTCGGAGGCCCGGGTTCGATCCCAGGTCAGTCCATGTGGGATTTGTGGTGAAAAAAGTGGCATTCGGACAGGTTCCCCCCCCCCCCCGAGTACTTCGGTTTTCCCCTGTCACTTTCGTTCCACTGGTGTTCCATTACACGGAAAAAAAGAGAAAAAAACTACCCAGCTTCATCACAGGGTTGCAAAATAAGCTTCAAGGCTGCGGTGTGTCTGTAGCATCTGCTGTGAGGCCCTTCACAACGAAAAAGAAAAAACCACTGACGTCAAAAGCCTTCGTACCCCTGAACAGCGGATCGGTTCGCCTAAACATAAGCACGCATACTGAAACCCCGACCGGTCTAACAGAAGTACCGTCCCCCAAGCCGTATTAAGGCCCGCACTCGCCTGTATGCGTAACAGCACAGACGTTTCCGAGTTTTATGGATTCCCTTGTTTTGTCTTTCATTCCTTAAATAAACTGACGTTACCCATAACGCTCCTTTACATAACTAAGCAACGTTAGTGTGATTATTGGCCGATCCCAGTGGCAGCGCGGTTTAAGGCGTGGGTCTGCGGCCGAGCGCTTGCTGGGATTGTGGGTTCGAATCCCACCGAGGGCATGGATGTTTGTCTTGTACAGTGTTTGTGTGTTGTCAGATAGAGGTCTCTGCGACGGGCCGATCCCTCGTCCAGAGAAGTCATACCGACTGTGGTGTGTGTCTGATTGTGATCAAGTGAAATCACAAAAAAAACTCGACACCTACTGTGAACAAGTAGGTAGAAGAGGGAAGGACTAAGAAAGAAAGAAAGTGTGATTATTGTGAACCTCCAATTTACGATAGAGATGAAACTGCGACTACTGGCAAGGACGGAAGGGCTTCTAATTTAACCCTTTAAAGACGAAGCGTATCTGTTTTATATTAGGACTCAGTGCATACCGCGCTGTAAACACTCTCCACTTTGGTTATAAAAACCAGTCTCTTAATGTTTTATAAGGTAAAAGTTGTTGTTTGTTCTGACATCCGTACAAAACACATAAACGCAACGTGGGCACCACGCAGAATTTTTTAATGTTAAGCCTGGTGGTACGTAAAGTTACCGCTAGGCTTTAAAAGGTTAAAGTAGCCTCCAACAGGCCTACAGATACTCTCGCACGGTGCAACGAGACAGCGTTGAAGGGTTACCGAAAAACATCATATGACAAGAATAAAAAGATTACTCAATGTGGCTAGTTACATCTGACAGACAGGAAATAACGGAAGAATGGAGAAAATTACATAATGAGAAGCTTCATAATTATAACTTCGTAGCTTCGTAACTGTAACTGTTACTCGGCATTATTAGGGTAAACACGGATGAGATAGGAAGGATATGTAGCACGCATCACAGTTTAAGGAATGTGTACAAATGAAAATAAACATGTATACAAAGCATACACTTCATGTGTATACTTTGTATACACGTTCACCTTTTCTAAAAGTTCTGATTTTGACAGCCTGATGATGGTATGCAGTGGGCCGAAACATGTAGCCGTTTCAGAAAAAAGCGAGTAGTTCTGTTAAACGGAAAGTTCGTGTATTTGTTTACATTAAATGAGGGACTTACGTGTTCTCGGCCTTCGGGTATTGCTACCGGCTTCGCAAATTACACTTGGTGAAACAGGAAAAGAATAAGCTGCAACTGGCAGTTACAATTTCAAAACAGAATACAGTAATTTGGCCGTGTCTAACATCAGCGGTGTAAATGAGACGTTGCGTAAGGTTTGACAAGCTCTTGCAGCAGATCGACAGTTACAAACTGCCTGAAGCGGACCGCACAGGGAACAAACACAATTGGAATAGTTTAGAGCCAATTACGACGACAGCCGTGCGTTTTTCCTTTATTTTGTGTTCCGCGGACCATGTTAACGGTAACAACGATACAAATACCGGTCTGAGTACAGGCCTACACTGCGGTAACAACTCAGTCGATAAAGAAATCAGCTGAGTTGTGATTGTACAGTCTGTACAACTGCACACGGTCGCTATGGGAAAACGCCGCTCATCACTGCAAATTAATTATTTCAAATTACGTCCCCAAAGAAAATTGCTGATATAGATAGACATATATAGATACACAGACTATAGCTATATATAGGTAGACAGACAGACAGATAGATAGGCAGATGGATAGATAGATGCTCAGGTAAGTAGACAGACAGACAGACAGACAGATAGATAGATAGATAGATAGATAGATAGATAGATAGACACGCAGATAGATAGGTACACAGATACATAGATAGGCAGATGGATAGATAGTTATATAGATACAGATAAATGGACATATAGATGGATAGATAGATGCTCAGGTAAGTAGACAGACAGACAGACAGACAGATAGATAGGCAGATGGATAGATAGATACACAAATAGATAGGTAGATAGATAGATAGATACATAGATAGGCAGATGGATAGATAGATGCTCAGGTAAGTAGACAGACAGATAGATAGATACAGATAGATACACAGATAGATAGCTATATAGACAGACAGATAGATAAATAAATCCAACAGTAAAAAAGCAATTTAGCTCACAGATCTGAGTGCTTGCATCGTGCGTAGATAGTTACACGATCGAACGCTACTCGAGTTGTAAAATCTTACTGTTTGTAACATATCGTTCATTTGTAACAATCAACAAAACAAAAAAAAAAGGGAGTTTAAAAGCATTGGTCACATCTTGCGTAGAAACTGCCTTATAAAACACATTATTGAAGGAAAAATAGAGGGAAGGATACAAGTGACGGAAGATGATGAAGAAGACGTAAGCAGCTACTGGATAACAGTAAGGAAACGAGACGATACTGTAAATTGAAAGAGGAAGCACTAGATCGCACTGTTCGGAGAACTCGCTTTGTAAGAGGCTGTGGACCTGTCGTAATACAAACTACGGAATGCTTGAATATCCTTCATGTCACTACCACCATTGTTATTTTGTTCTGGATAATAAATTATTTGTTAAGTACAAACATTATCTAGGCCTGCGTTAATTTCTGAGATGCCATATTCTATACACAAAATTATAAATGGTATTCGATACAGAACTTGTAAAAAGTTGTACATTATGCAAAATTTTATATTTCTTGCTTCAGTTGTCCAGTTGGTATCACTGTGTAACTGAAACGTGAAGGAAAAATTTTGACATGTTTTATTACACGCTAAACATTTACGTTATAAAGTTGCATATTGCTCGATGCATTGCTATACATAATGTCAGGACTTCGTATTAAGCGGTTTCCACTTTGCTATTACTGACTGTGGGACACTGGAAGCTACGAGTTTGGAGTAGCAGTCTGTGGCACAATGTTCATGGCAAATTTCATGACAATTAGTCAGTTGGTTGGAAAGTTGGAAGGGAGAAACACACACACACACACACACACACACACACACACACACACACACACACACACACACACACACACACACACACACACACACACACACACACA
>BLKM01000575.1:44826-62182 GCA_013340265.1 Coptotermes formosanus | reverse complement strand
AAAACAAAATTTTAAAAAAATTAATAACAGTGATCTTGATAGGAAAATATATTTACATCCATTTCTGTCTGCGCACACGCACACACACACACACACACACACACACACACACACACACACACACACACACACACACACACACAGAGGTAATTTTGTACGTCTCTTTGTTAAGGAGGACAACAGACTAAAAAACGAACCTTCGTTCCGCTCGGTTTCACATCGCCGTGCTTCTTCGGCAACTTCTCCGATACTTATGTGAGGCGGGTCCGTCTATAAAGATTCTTCAAGGCGTTAATTGAAGCCGCGTCAATTGAGGTCGTTCACTGTTTCACATCGGGATGGAAATGACAGGCGACGGAAGGACGATTGTTAAGTGTTTGTTGATCGGTTTAACGAAGCTTTGTCTACCCCACATGCTATACAGCATGTTACCGGTACTTAAGTCACACCAAATATGCAAAATGGTGGCTATTGGCCTGCCACATACAAATACAGGCGAAGAGTGGTTACTGCTGATGACACTAGTAAAGGCACGTTTTGAAATGCTACCACGAGATTTTCCCGGAAGAACGGAGGGCAACAACGAGGAAATAATAAAAACAGAGAGCGTGCGTGACTGTATTCGAACACAAGACATAAAGAATACGAAGCAGGAGGGCTGATAGCTGCAAGAACAATTTGGTTCTTAAGTAAAAGTTAGTTATTTGTAGGAATAGGGTACACAGAACTGTAGTTTTACCTGTTATTTTGCATGGGTGTGAAACTCTGTCTCTCACACTGAGGGAGGAACAAAGACTGAGGTGTTCGAGAATAGGGTGCTGAGGAGGATATTTGGGCCTAAGAGGGACGAGGTGACAGGGGAGTGGAGAAGACTACATAACGAGGAACTTAATGACCTGTACTCATCACCAAATATTATTCGGGTAATCAAATCGAGAAGAATGAGATGGGCGGGGCATGTAGCACGTATGGGGGAAAAAGAGAGGTGCATACAAGACTTAGGTGGGGGGACCTGAGGGAAGGCGACCACTTGGGAGACCCAGGCGTAGATGGGAGGATGATATTAAAACGGATCGTCAAGACGTGGGATGGGGCATGGACTGGATTGAGCTGGCTCAGGATAGGGACAGGTGGCGGGTTGTTGTTAATGCGGTAATGAACCTCCGGGTTCCATAAAATGCGGGAAATTTCTTGACTGGCTGAGAAACTGTTAGCTTCTCAAGAAGACCTCTGCTGCATGGAGTTAGTTAGTTAGTTAGTTAGTTAGTTAGTTAGTCGGCCAGTAATTTAATTGTAATATCTGCTAATAAATATTGCTTGGACAAGTTACGCAAACAGACCATAAGTTTATTTCCCTATACAGCAGGGATTCTCAATCTTCTGGTGCCCCGGGGCACTCTAGAATTAGAACAGAGAACTCAAATGTATAAAAACAGTGCACCCACTTTTAAAGAACGCAATTTATTTAAAAAAGAAACAAAATGATCGTGCAGTACGAAGGTTAAAGTTTGGTACTACAGTACAGTACAATATAAATTCCAAACGCTGCAGTACAAGTAGTAGGCACTTTCCAAACTTTATGGAAAGCTGCCCCCTCCCCCAAAGTTAGGAAAAAACCTCATCGAACCCCCACCACTGCCTCAAATTTGTATACGTATAAGGAACTCTGTCATTAGTTTTACATTACTTAAGGTTTAATTTGTGTATTTAATAATTCGTAATCAATCTTGTATCCGAAGCTTCGAGGCACACTTAGTCAAAGCTGCTGGCACACTAGTTGATAACCACTGACACACAGTATTAGCACATGGGCCTTTGTATTGGAGACTACATGTGTTTTCAACAGGCAACTGGCGCGAGACGCAACTGTGACGTGAGCAAGCCGTGTTTTGTCCACCACTGATATGTTGTAAATATGGGTGTAAAACTTAAATCTTGTAAACGCAAGTAAGACTTGTACTATGTAGTGTATAGTACAATCTCATAAAAAAGAATCAGTCACAATCAACTTTATTTATCTCTTTATTTAGAGATTTCGAGCAACCGGTTTCGGCCTAGTAAGCCATCATCAGGCTGTTCTAAAAAACGTGAAATGTTAAAACTCTACTCTTCAGAAGGGGAAGGCCTTCCAATTTCAGAATGGGGTTAAAATTATACAGCCTTATATATATATATGGCTTTACCTTATGTGTGTGTATGTGTGTGTGTGTGTATATATATATATATATAAGGTAAAGCCATCCCGTTACAGGCCTGGACAGACCCTTAGGGTTCCAGCAGGTTGAGGCTCCCAGATTTCTAGACAATTGGCACATGAAGGCAGTAAGGTTGTCAGCCCTACGCACCGGCCGCCTTTACCCCCCAGGAAATATTCCTGGTACTCATTTTTGTTAGAGGCTGAGTCGACCCCAGGGCCATAGTGTGACCGGAAGGATTATGTCGATGAAAAACTCCAATGACACCATCGGGAATCGAACCCGCGACCTTCCGGCTTGTAGCGCAGTGCCTCAACCAACTGCGCCACGCGTGCCCCATATACGTGTATATATATATAGCATAAAAGGTACGTGTAAAGTATATAAAAGTGTAAAAGATGAAGAGGTATATCAAACGTCAACGATAAGATAGACATATATACAATAATACATCTTTTCAGTGCTTTCATCTGCCTTCACTATTTGTAACGGAACTTCTATCCGCGGTCTTGTGTGCTGTACGTGATGTATTTACTTCTTAGGTTTTATTTTAACCTTCCAGTTTTTTTGGTTATCGAGTATAAGCTGTAATCGTTCTTCCGTATTCCTTACAAGATAAATGCTTTATAACTGTGCGCGTATACTGTGAGGCTGCTGTACGTCAGCAGTGTGTACACAGTACATCAGGTGGACACTGTGCTGTTGTTGTGCTGTGAAGTTTTCATGGCTTATGGTCAGTGTTATGGTTAGTGTTGATGCCGTTTATGCGGTATTAACCTCATGAAACACTATGGATATCTAGCTCGTTCTAATGTGTAAGTATCTGTTTGTATACTCACTTTAAGAAGCGATCGACCACCCTGAGGAAGTCTCCCTGATCCTTCAAATCGTCGATCAGACGGAGCCCCTGAAAGGACGCAAAATTATGTTAACCTTTTAGAGACGAAATGTGTGTTTTATATAAGGACTCAGTGCGTACCGCGCTGTAAACACTCTCCACTTCGGTTATAAAAACCAATCTCTTAATGTTTTATAAGGCAAAAGCTGCTGTTTGTTCTGAGATCCGTACAAAACACATAAACGCAATGTGGGCACCACGTAGAATTTTTTAACGTTAAACCTGGTGGTACGTAAAGTTACCGCTAGGCTTTAAAAGGTTAAATATTATTAACCATTTAAAGACGAAGCGTATCTGATTTATATAAGGACTCAGTCCGTACCGGGCAGTAAACATTCTCCACCTCGGTTACACAAAACCTATCTCTTAATATTGTGTATAAGGCAGAAGTTGCTGTTTGCTTTGAGATCCACATAAAAGACATAAAGGAAATGTGAGCAACATTTAATATTTTTTAATGTTAAACCCGGTGGTACGTAAATTTACCGCTAGGCTTTAAAAGGTTAATAATGTCCTCCGGCATCGCCACGCACCGTGACGTCCTCGTGACAAATTGTGAAACAAATGACACACGCCATGTCCGATCATGAAAGACTACGTGAAGGACAAACACGACAAATTACAAGGCGTATAAGTACCACGATAAAGATGACAGAGCCGTTTACGAAGGCCGGTTCATGGTACTTAATGTTAGTAGCAAGTGAATGGATAAGGATGCAACGCACACGGAAGACCAAGTGGGTGTGGAAATGCCTGACTCTTGGTAACTTAGTGTTTGAGTACACTGAAGGTTCCTTGCAGATTTTACAAAGCAGACACACATAGAGGAGGTCACAGCCCCTCCACCTGTGCGTATATTTACCCTATTCTGGGATGTGACGTCATTCAGTCTTGCACCTATCTGTGAGACTACACGGCATCTTTTCACAGAATACTGTAACATTCGGTACCAAAATGCTTAGTTAAAAACTTTTTTATTTCTCAGAAACGTCCCCACTGCCTCTGGGACCCATATAGTCTCCCATTCAGTGTGCAGTTGGGTCCTGTCCCAGAGGTAAAGCGGCCAGGGCGTGAAGTTGACACTTCACCTCCACGTAATAACTAGGTTAATAATGAGTGGAGCTAAATCTCTACTCCCCCTATACGCCTACGTGGACAGCGGTAGTTTTACTTTTACCGGGTTTACATTTATGTAACTAATTTATTGCTCAGAATTAATGCCTTAGCTAAGGAAAACATTCTTCCACGACGACCTGTTCAGCAAACACCGTGAGGTGACCTCTGAACTCTCTACCATCAGAAGTGCGAACCTTGCTGTTTGAGGTTGCGGAATTCCATGTAGTAGGATTGCACGTACAGGCCTGATGATTACATCAATTGTGAATCTCACACAGAACAAATAAGGCACTGACGCAACCCGTACCTAACTTTCCCTCGCTATTTTGTTCTCACACAAGCGCCTAGAACGTACTAACGGCTATTGGGCATTTCCAGGTCATGCAAAACTCTCTGTCAGACTCAGAAAAAGTAAGTTTAGGACAGCACTACATCGGCGAGTAAGAGTTACAAAGTTTTTTGACCTCTTCCACGCTACGAACGACAATACTTGCCAAGACACGTAGCGCTCCTGCTGTTTTACTGGCGGGGTGCCGGTTACGGACAGAACTAACATTAAGTTACGTCACACCGTAAACAATCTGGTGATAAAAACTTTTTTCTTCGGAAACAATTTCTTGTTTTTGCAGTGATGTTACGGAAATACAACGTAAAAGACAAAAGTTCACCCTATAACAGACCGTGAAGGCCCATAAGGGGAGCAGAGATACAGGTCTACTGTTTCTTTGACCTCGCCGCTAGATGGGGGTGCGTAGTCAACGTCACGCCTCGGCCGTTTTACCCCCGGCAAAGAGACCCGGTACCCATTGTATATGAGGCTGGGTTGGCCCCCACAACCCGTCTGGACGGTTGCGAGAAATGTCACCGCACCGGGATTCGATACCCGGACCGTCCAACCCGCAGCGAGTCGCTACAACGACTACGCTATTCCGGATCTATCATATGTTCTTAGTAATATGTAGCTTTTGGGCGTGTTGCCATTTAAAGCACTTAGCAGAATAAATTCTTTACAGGCCCGCGAAGTCGGCTCCCGGTAAGCACACTTACACAAGGCTGTAAATCCGAATATCAGCGACCACAGCTGGCGCTGACACAGATGTCTTCAAGGGCTGTTCCTCCTTCAGTGACTTGTGTTACGAACGCATGAAAGTAACGCTGCTCTACGTGCACCTGATCGATTTGCTCATGATGGACTGATGACTAACACACAACACCTGTACCACGTGGTGCTCCCACGCAGTACAGGGTGATTAAAAAGAAACTAGTCCATCATCGCCTTGCAGTTGCTTTTACACGATCTGAGTCTATATGCATATGTCAGAGACAAAACAGACCTAGTGTCAACGCGAGCTTTATCAGGGTAAAGTACACGTTATCCAGTAGAACTGAATAACGCAGAGTTGCGTCTGTCCACACCATGAAGGCGTATAGTGGGATGAGGCCTATAGCTTCACTCGTTCTTAACTTCGGCACTAGATGAAACGAAATTGTCAACTTCACGCCCCGGCCGCTTTACCCCCGAGAAATAACCCCGGTATCCATTGAATAGAAAGCTGGGTGGGGCCCCAGAGCCGGTTTGGATGTTTTGGAGGAGAGGAAAATTTGTCGCCTCTGCCGGGTTTCAAAGCCTGGATCGTTCAGCCCGGAGTTCAGTCGCTATAGAGACAGAGCTATAGTGCCTTCAGCATAATTCGTTAAAACACGAAAGGTATCTGATATCCGGTAAAGTGTGAACAGCCCGCATTACCCCTTTAAAGACGAAGCGTATCTGTTTTATATAAGGACTCAGTGCGTACCGCTCTGTAAACACTCTCCACTTCGGTTATAAAAACCAGTCTCTTAATGTTTTATAAGGCAAAAGTTGCTGTTTGTTCCGAGATCCGTACAAAACACATAAACGCAATGTGGGCACCACGTAGAATTTTTTAATGTTAAACCTGGTGGTACGTAAAGTTACCGCTAGGCTTTGAAAGGTTAAGTAGAGCAGGACGCTCTCTGCTGCCTCCGATATTAAATGTGCGAAGTCTCTGGAACCTTGGTTACGTCTAAGTGGCACTCCACCTTATCAGTGTTCAAAGAGATGATTCCCAAGGTGAGGTAATATCACAATGTAATTACTGTAGCTTACTCCAGATAAGTTTAATACGGCAATTAATATTCATTAACAAAAAGGATTTATTAACAATTCTTCATTTCTATACAGGCTTGACGCAAGTGCTTGTGCGTATACTGCGCAATTGTCATATGTAGCAGAAGCTTTTCATTCTATTCGCTCTTAATCCAGAAATACGTTTGAAGAAGGCATGGATTGGATTAATTTGGCTCAGGATTGGGATAAATGGCTCTTGTAAACACGGTTATAAACTTTCGGGTTACATAAAATGCTACGAATTCGTTGACTAGCTGAATAAGTCTTAATTTCCTCAAGAATTTCTCTGTTGCATTAAGTTAGTTAGTTCGTTAGTTAGTTCATATAGCGTCGTGGAAATTGTGAAATTCACCCAAAACATACATAAGATAACATAAATTATATTTCTACCCGTAACATATAGGTGGATGTCTGCCTCCATACACCCATCTTTTCCTATTTCCTCCTCTTTTTTCTGTCTTTCCCCAGTTCTTCTTTTCCTGTCTTCACATCCACTCAGGCCGACTCCACCTCCCTGCAAATTTCCTCTCCAGTTCCTTTATCGCACCCCTCTTTGTGGTTTGTAAGAATTCGTCCACAAACATCGAGACCACCGCACTGTGTGTAACAGGAAATTCCTCCCCCCCCTCCCCCCCCACTGACACTAAATATTTAACACTAGCATCGTGGCTAGCGCAGACCTTGAAAAGATGAGGCACGAGTGTAGAGTGCAACGCAGTGCCACCATCGCATATCACCTGGCATCTACGTTACTGTTAACAAACAAATGCACACAATTGTCACAGTTCCACAATAATATTTTTAAAACACTAAACTTCTACATCTATCGAACCTGACTGGTCCCTTATCACGGAGTACAGCAACTGTTGTTGTTGTTGCATTAAAAATTACTTAGCAATATTCTGGTCTCTTGTATATGTCGCAGTTAAATAACTGTTTTACTGAATTAAGTAACTTGGGTTGCATGAAAGCGGTCAGCTCCTTGACTGGCTTAGTTACTATAAGATTCTCAAAAACGACCCTTCTCTGTGAAGTCAAATTAGTTGATCAAGTCGTAAAACAACCTACGAACAAACGATCTAATTTACAAAACAAACTATAAGCAACTCATATAATTTATAAAACAACCTGTAATCAACCGACGTAATTTACAAAACAACTTATACGAAACCGACATAATTTACACAACAACATGTAAAGAAACGATATAATTATAAAACAACGTATACGCAACCGATGTAATATATAAAACAACCTATAAGTAGCCGACAGTTTACAAAACAACCTCTAAGCAGCCGAGATAATTTACAAAACAACCTACAAACAACAGACATAATTTACGAAAAAACCTATAAGCAACCAACCTAATTTGCAAAACACCATATAAGCAACTGACATAATTTACAAAACAACCTACATGCAAAAGGACTTATTTACAAAACACCCTATAAGCAACTGACATAATTTACAAAATAACCTACAAGCAACCGACATAATTTACAAAACAACCTATAAGCAACCGACATAATTTACAAAACAACTTATAAGCAACCGACATAATTTACAAAACAACCTATAAGCAACCGACATAATTTACAAAACAACCTACAGTCAACTAGCCTACAGAAGACACGTCATTTTGCAGCGTGATAAGGCCTGGTGTATTCCAAATTATTTCCTTGATAAAGCATTCTGCCAGTGACTAACTCGGAACAAACAACCTGTTTCAGTACCGGCTGGCTATCGCTCGGCTGTACAGGGCGATACCAAACAAATGGCAATGTTGTCCACGTGTTTCCGCGACTCAACCGGTTAGATTCTCACCTGGTACATGGGTTCCTTGTTACTAGCTACAGTCTGTCTATGCAATATTGATAAAATAAAGTACTATATTTTTCGATGTGACGCCATTTATTCTGTTAACGTTTCGACGCAATGCACTGCCTCCATCTTCATGGTAAACATGAATACAACAATCTTCTGAAACGCTTGTAAATTTCTACCAGAAAAAAGTCACATCATAAACAGTGGTGTGAAGAGCTCCAATATCGCCGACTGCTTTCAAATTGTAATTATGGGCTGCAGCTTATATAGGGTTTTGGTAGGAGGTGGGACACAGATGCTGTGGGATACACTAATGTGTTTACTGCCTCCTCGCGTGTAAGTGCCATTTCACTGTTAGTGACAATCGGGTGTTTTAACGTTTAAGGCCCACTGGTTAGTCTATGTACCGCCAGGTTTAACATACACAAATTCTACGTTCTGCCCACACAGTGTATTTATGTGTTTTGTGTGGATCTCAGAACAAACAGCAATTATTTCTCTATACAGCATTAACTGACTGGTTTTTATAACCGAGACGGAGTGTTTACTGCGCGGTACGAGCTGAATCTTCACATATAATTCTACGTTCTGCCCACACAGTGTATTTATGTGTTTTGTACGGATCTCAGAACAAACAGCGATTATTTCCCTATACAGCATTAACTGACTGGTTTTTATAACCGAGACGGAGTGTGTTTACTGCGCGGTTGGAGCTGAATCTTCAAATATAATTCTAATTTCTGCCCACACAGTGTACTTATGTGTTTTGTGTGGATCTCAGAACAAACAGCGATTATTTCCCTACACAGCATTAACTGATTGGTTAGTTTATGTAGTGATGTATCATTCACTGAATACCCTCACATTCCTGTATTATTACAGGCAAATGGGGTACAACTGACCTCGTGTACTGTACTGCCACACCATACACTTGGGGGGGGGGGGGGGCCGAGAAATATCATGAAAACCTTCGGCCAGGATAGTCTATCTCAGGACCGGTGTACTTTATTCCTGGAGAACCAGCTTCCGTTTCCAAAGAATAAAAGCTAAAGAGGCCCCGAAGTCAATCAGGATTCAGTGGTGGTGACGGCAGAAATAAAGAAATAACAAGGCCCACATTTGGGACAGACAACCGACAGTCTGATTACACGCACAGCAGTTTACTGGCTGAACCAACCCTAACCCATTGGCTATGAGACATATTCGTACTCTTACAACAGCAAAATATAAATGACGACAGTCTATTCAGTTAACGATATTTTGACGGACTTCTTCGAAATAACTAATTTTGATAATTATGTGTCGCAGTGTGTGCGTGTGTGTGCGGTAACATACCTTAACTCGAACAATACGCAGTGTATTTCCATCCACTGTGTTTACCATAACAAAGCAAACTTTTGCAACTCACACGTTACAAGCACAAACACTGACACACTGCGAACAGAACTTCTACAGCTCACGTTTCCGCACAAGGCATTGAGACTGCTTCGCCATCTAGCGGAGTGAACGGTAATTGCCAATACGAATTGTATTGCTCTGTCAAAAGATGGCCGCACGTTAGATGCGCAGTATCGGTGCGCGCCGACACATGCAAACATTGTTTGCGAACTTACGCACAACTTGTTAGAAACCGTTTGCCGACCATATTTGCGAACCGTTGGCAAAAGGTCGACGAAAAAGACATCGGAGACGTTGATGGACTAGACAGTTTCTCAACAAAGGAACATGGTATGGAGAAAATCTTTGTCAGACTAGCTCATAACCAAACCAAACAGCTTTCTTCAGAGAACTTGCGCTTCTCTTGGAATCCACCCACCAATTTCTTGCGTTCCCTGTGAAACTGTGTTGTCAACGCCTGTATTTTCTTCTCTACCTCCACCGCCCTAACACCGTATTTTGTAGCCAGAGTATCACACGTATCAATGCATCAAGACACAGACATTGCAGTTATGTTGATGGAGCTTATTTTATACATTAAATTCATAACACACTCACAAAAACATACATATCATGTCACTTTCTGTATATATAACAGTATCCAGTTTCTGTATCCTTATAGATTCAGAGATGTGTCTTCCAACATTGAAGTGAAAGACTGATAAAAGCAAAACCAAGTTGTATTATACCAAATCATTTTCCCTACAACATTAGTTACTCACAGGAAGAAACGCTAAAGGATCGTTTATAACCCTCTCCCTCTCACACTGATTTGACTGGTTGTGCCAACCGAACCCTCTCAAGTTAACACCCTGCAGTATAAGTACAGCACATAGAAATATTTAAAAAAGAAAACACTCCTACATAAACACCCCTCCTGTCACATGGTGCTAATTCATGTGAACTAGCCTATCCAGAAATCCTAACTGGGGCACCTGATGGGGATAGGCAGGGAGGACAAAGTTACAAACTGTGTAAAGAAATCACATCCACCTCCTTCGGATGCATACTGCTATAATCAATGAAATGTTACGCCGCTCATATCACGGCACTTCTCATGGCAATACCATCACTAGCACTAGCAATTATGAGCAGGTCATTGTAGGCATCTTAGTACTCACACCATGTATCATTGGACATGGAAGGTCACAGTGACACTAATGACACACAGGTCTGCGCCAAGAAACACATCTGAAGATAAAAAGGGAAAATGTGTTTTAAGAATTTGTGGTATATACTCACGCACTTCACAAACATTGATGAATATATAACAGTTTTCATTCAACACACAAACACTTGCGAAAATGAACACGACTGAAATTTTAAAGCTAACAAAGCTAAAATGTTGGCTGGCTGCATGCGTGACCTCTAAATTTATTTTCTTTCTGTGCCCAAGAGCATCAGATTTTGAGGTATGAAGACTTTATCAAAATGTGTCGGGACACAATGAGACAAAAAGTGCAAGCCATTGCTACCAAATGCTTCATGCACCAGTTCTGTGCATTAGCAAATGACTGCAACACTTGTATTTTGCACATACAATAAACTCATGATAAATAAATTTAATGAAACACAGTAACAACTAAACAATGAGCTGTGAATAAATGTCTGTGTTGACCATTTTAGGACTGAGATAAGCCTGAATTATCTTTAAAGATTCAATTTGTACTGCGCAGTAAACATCATCCATCTAAGTTATAAAAATCTGAAAAATTAAAACATTATTATAGGACAATAATCGCCATTTCTTCTGAGATCCACACAAAATAAACTGTGTGGGCAGAAGGTGTAAGAGCCTTTGGTATATATAGCAACCACTAGGCTCTAATGGGTTATTTAGAAATGGTAGTGATAAATTACACAGTGAAAACAAGGTGTTGTGGAAGAATTTTCACAGCAGGGTTCTGTATTAGGTCTGCAGTATGAAATATGAAATGTTCTACATAACTGTTAGAGGGAGAGATTATAGAAAGCAGCCAAAATACTTCATACAAAACATGGAAATGTCAAGAAGAAAACTGTGCAATATCCACAACAATAAATGCACACAAACATTCTGATGCCACTAATGTATACATAGCTCATGCCTCAATATATGGTCATCAATCATCCACGCCTTGCACCACCTTGATGGGATGAAGATTGAGTCCATGTTGAGGATAGGTTCAAATATAAAACAAACTTGATTACAGAATGGTTATTACGATGAAGCAGACAGCCATAAAATGGGCTCCTACAGCTTAGCATGTGATCAAATTCATGATGGTCACGTGGCGTTCCCTTCACACACACATACACACACAAATGTTTGGCTTTTTTAAAGACAAGGGATCCACAATGGATCTGACAGGATCCAAATGTGTGCCCTTCTGCACATGAGGTCCGAATTTGACTCCTGCACAACATTACAGTCACAATTCAGTGCATTTGTCAGGAAAATATGTAGAAGTGAATTAATGAGAGTAGACGAGGAAGACGGGAGGAACAAAGACTGAGGGTGTTCGAGAATAGGGTGCTGAGGAGGGTATTTAGTCCTACGAGGGACGAGGCGACAGGGGAATGGAGAAGACTACATAACGAGGAACTTAATGACCTGTACTCATCACCAAATATTATTCGGGTAATCAAATCGAGAAGAATTAGATTGGAGGGGCATGTAGCATGTATGGGGAAAAGAGCGGTGCATACAGAATTTTGGTGGGGAGACCTGAGGGAAGGCGACCACTTGGGAGATCTAGGCGTAGATGGGAGGATAATATTAAAATGGATCTTCAAGACGTGGGATGGGGCATGGACTGGATTGAGCTGGCTCAGGATAGGGATAGGTGGCGGGCTCTTGTGAATGCGGTAATGAACCTCCGGGTTCCATAAAATGCGGGGGATTTCTTGACTAGCTGAGAAACTGTTAGCTTCTCAAGAAGGCCTCTGCTCCATGGAGTTAGTTAGTTAGTTCGTTGGTTCGTTCGTTCGTTTGTTCGTTAGAAGAGGAAGACTATACCACACTTTATACGTGCATAAGTACATGCAAGGCTTATTACAAAACCAGAATCTGATAGACTGACAGCACAATAATATTAATCATAAATAAATAAATAAATAAATAAATATTAGAAATAAGTAAAATGTGAAGAAAGGGAAGGGGAAGGGATCAACATCCGGACTCCATCACCACAGGACATTCCCTGAACAAGTGATCACAAGTCCATGAATTCCTATAACCAGGGAAGCCTCCTGCTCCTTCTGTTTACAGGCTGGACGATTCGGGGTTCAAATTCCTACAGGGCCAGGAGAGTTCCTCTTCTCCAAAAGGTTCGGACTGGTTCCGGGGCACAACCAACCTCCTACTGAAAGGGTAACGGGGTTCTTCTCCGCGATTAAGGCGGCCGCGGCGTGAAGTTGACCACTCACCTCCATCTAGTGTCGAGGTTAAGAATGAAAGGATCTGTACCTCTGTTCCTTCTATACGCCTTCACGGCGTGGTCAGGGAAACTTTTAATACTGAATTACCAATATGAAATTGTTTTTCTTCCCTAAAGGAAAACCGGTAGGCTGCTGAAATCATCACCCTAACCTGTTAGTTAGACACAGTGATAATGCTACTGACTTCTACACACCTAATTGTAGTTTAAAAAGTTTTTCGATATTTGTGGGGAACAGCAAGGATACGATATATAGGATATTTACTTTTGATGACTGCCAAGAATAGAAATTATGATTCATTTGTTAGCAATAATATGAAGACAGGGGCAACCCAAAACCACGAAGAACGTGAAAGACAAGTGTGGACGATCGAACTTGTTCCCGCAGTGTCTACCGCTTTCCATGTCACGAACAGGTGTGAATACTTAGCACTGACTCTTCTTATTTCTGCTTCTTTGTTGTCTGGCAATGTCAGTGAAAGAAACCAAACCTACCATCTCTCAACAGATGATTTTTTTTAAATAAAAAGGCTGGAACTATACAAATCACAAACGGTGCGTTGCCACTGAAACCCACTAGCAAGAGCACTGACCAAGTAACTTACACAGTAACACCATGGGCCACAGTCATTTCTGAGAAGCTAACAGTTCCTCAGCTAGTCAAGAAGTTCTCCGTATTTTATGGAATCCGAACGTTCATTGCCGCGTTCACAAAAGCCCGCCACTTGTCCTTATGATAAGCCAGATGCATCCAGTCCACGCCAACCCATTTCATTTCTTTAAAACCTATTTTAATTACTAACCTGTCATCTGCGTCTAGGTCTTTCAAGTGGTCTCTTTCCTTCACGCGTTCCTACCAAAACCCTGTATGTGTTTCTCTTCTCCCCCATACGTGCCACAAGGACCACCTATTTCTTCCTTCTTAATCTGATTCAGTGATACGTACAAATACTACAAAGAGAATGCTTATTAAAACAAATAAAGGGGAAAAAGTTAATGGACGTAACAGATCATCGTTTGGGAGTATCCCAGGGTGTTCCGTTCTTAGCACATATCGAATCCTCTCGAGCTCCATTAACCCTTTAAAGACGAAGCGAATCTCTTTTATATAAGGACTCAGTGCGTACCGCGCTGTAAACACTCTCCACTTCGGTTATAAAACCCAGTCTCTTAATGTTTTATAAGGCAAAAGTTGCTGTTTGTTCTGAGATCCGTACAAAACACATAAACGCAATGTGGGCACCACGTAGAATTTTTTAATGTTAAACCTGGTGGTACGTAAAGTTACCGCTAGGCTTTAAAAGGTTAAAGGCGAACTAACCCAGCTGCTGGGGGCCCTACGAGAAAATGGCGCTTTCTGGTGTTATCTTTAAACTACGGCGGAATTAGTGGGACTGCTCTAAATTTATATATTTGATGCTGATACATCTTTCAGCCTAAGCATAACCGTTGGACCTTGTACCATGAGATAACACTACACTGCACACTGGGATTTGCCAGAACGGACTCTTGGCGGGTTTTTTCTGTTCCTTAAGCAATCAATATGTGATTTTACGTTTTGCCTGACTTAGTTGGACCTGTTGACGGATACATCCTTGAATACTTCTCTGTCTAACCGTAATGCTTGCAGAAAAAATATTTTTGACGTAAAATATATTTCAGTTTTCTTAACAATGTATTTTCGAAAAATCTCGTTCTTTCATAAATATTCAACCAGTCACGCTTGAGATGAGTGTTTAAAGGCGTGTAGTTTTCGGGTAGCGTCTCTGATTATTTTGGTCCGATTTTAATAAAATCTGCACTGCATCGACACATTTCATTACAACAATCCAACATAAATTTTACAAAGAAACCTCTCTGTGGTTCTGGATGTATTTGATGTGTACAGAAACCGGACGGAGGGATACAGCGAATTTATTAGGTGATCATCAGGGGTGTAACCCCGCCTAAAACATGTCATTGTCTTATCCCATCATTACTTTCAATAGTCATAAATACTTTCGCGCAGGAAATGTTATTTTTGTTTTGTTTCCTGCTCAAGAGGCAGTTCATAAGACGTCTGCTTTTGATAGTCCATAATTTTATCAAACGTTTTCTTAGGTGCTTTAACCCTTTAAAGACGAAGCGTATCTGTGTTATATAAGGACTCAGTGCGTACCGCGCTGTAAACACTCTCCACTTCGGTTATAAAAACCAATATCTTAATATTTTATAAGGCAAAAGTTTCTGTTTGTTCTGAGATCTGTACAGAACACATAAACGCAATGTGGGCACCACGTAGAATTTTTTAATGTTAAACCTGGTGGTGCGTAAAGTTACCGCTAGGCTTTAAAAGGTTAAGTGTGCTTTTCAACTGTGCAGGTTATATACAGCATTATACGAAATATGTAGGTACACAAATCAGATTCCTTCTTCAGAAACTAATACTTTCTCAGTTATTAAAAAAAATTCCCCGTATTTTATGGCAGACGAACGTTCATTACCGTATTCACAAACTCCCGCTAGTGTTCCTACCCTGAATCAGATCAATCTAGTCCACGCCCCCTTCCTATCTGTTTAAGCTCCATTTTAATATTATTCTCGCATTTAAGTCTAGGTCTTCCACGCGGTTCGTTCCTTCAGGTTTCCCCACGAAAATCCTGTATGCATCTCTCCTTTCCCTCACACGTGCCACATGCCCAGCCGATGATCTGGAATTACATTAAGAAAGATAAATTGTAAGGAATATATAATGAAGTGGTGGCAACGTATTTTAAGATACTGTCGACATATTTGCTCGGACGGCGTGGAGACAACTGTGAGAAATCCCACTTAGGATAACTGTATATACGGCAAAGAATCGAAATTGGACCCTTCCGCATGCCAGGAGGGAATGCTGAACATATATCCGCAACAGTCCTTGTCGCCGAGTTGACCAGTACAAACAAGATCACGTGGCCATGGATTGATTCTCGCTTCCTTATCCTGCCGCAAACTTTGCCCCCACGCGATATCAGTCAGTACATTCAGCGAAGTGAGCATGAGTGAGCCGGACACAGCAGGGCTGCTACATGTAAGTGATCATGCGATACGGTAATAGTTACTTGCAAATTGGAAAATTAGTTGAGTAACACACAGTCGTTATTCGTGGCTACCATGAGAATGGAATAAGACATTACTGGAGAGATTTAGTGTGTTCCATGTCCGTGCACTATATTATACAAAAACACTAATTACCAACAAATACACAAAGAGAGTTTTATCATCAATCGGAACACACTCCTACATGTTTCGACCCTGCTGGGTCATCTTCGGGAAGAACGTTTTGTTACCGTTACACTAAGGTTGCACTTTATAGTTGAGTGAGAATGTGCTGTTGACTGTGTACTGCGCTGTTTTTGGAGGCGTGAACTCTCTGCGGTCCGGGCCTGCACTGCAAGTGACTTTTGTGGGACTTATTATAACCGTGTCTATACAAGACAGCCCACTCGAGGCTATCGTGAGACGCAAAATGCAGTCGATATACTCATGTTCTATTTACACAAGATTCACTTTAATATTATACACACTCGTATGCATATATCTCGGAAATGCTCACGTCCTTCATGATTTCCAGCAAAATGTGACACATTTTTCGTCTATAGGCTTACAGTGTCTTATACATACTGTAGCCATCTCGCTGCCCCTTATTTGATCTCCCTTTTAATATCCGACGAAGATTTAACATTATGAAATTCTCTATTATGCAGTTTTCTCCGTTCCGTTTTTACAAGCTGTTAACGCTGAAATATTTTCTTCAGCTTCCAATTCTCTATCACCGTCAGTCTCTGTGAGATTTAATGTTCTAACAGCAATCATTATGATGATTTCCGGGATTTGAAGACGTGTCGTTTGGTGACGGGTACTAACATTTCGAAGGACCTTTCCGCTACATTTTTTTCTACCATGAAGACAGGGCAGTAGGTCCTGCGAAACTTTAGCGCGTATATATGTAACCACAAGGCGTCACGTTCCGGAAGACGGCCATATTGATCCTCTATCAATGGTCTGTTCTTAGAGCGAGATAGCAAAACAATGCCAGAAAAACTATGGACAGGAAACAGGAGGAAGACGTAGTATATAGTGCATTAGGTCTGGAGACCGTGGTTGGAGAGTCAGATGTCGTTACGAGGACAGATAAATGTCTTTAATGCTATGTTTAAACCTTTAAAGACGATGCGTGTCTGTTTTATATAAGGACTCGGCGCGTACCGCGCTGTAAACATTCGCCACTTCAGTTATAAAAACCAGTCTCTTAATGTTTTATAGGGCAAAAGTTGCTGTTTGTTCTGAGATCCGT
>BLKM01000575.1:21161-41844 GCA_013340265.1 Coptotermes formosanus | reverse complement strand
GGCTTGCAAGCCGGGACCGCAGAGAGTTCACGCCTCCAGCACACAGTACACAGTCAACAGCACATTCTCACTCAACTATAAAGTGCAACCTTAGTGTAACGGTAACAAAAAGTTCTCCCCGAAGATGACCCAGCAGGGTCGAAACATGTAGGACTGTGTTCCGATTGATGATAAAACTCTCTTTGTGTATTTGTTGGTGATTAGTGTTTTTGTATAATATGGAGAGAGATTGTAATGATAGAGTAGTGGTGGTGGTGGTGGTAGTAGTAATAGTAGTAGTAGTAGTAGTAGTAGTAGTAGTAGTAGCAGTATGAGTAGTGAAACGAAGGAGTAGATCAACGCACAGAGGTACAGATATAAGGTTCATTACCGCATTAACAACAGCCCGTCAACTGTCCCTCTCTTGAGCCACAGCAATCCAATCCATATCTCCCAATGCCACGTCCTCCGTCAATGTGAAAACCCACGTTTCACACCCATACAAAACAACAGGCAAAATTATATTTCTGTACGTCCTAATCTTTAGATTTCTAAATTACATTCTGAACTGAATGACAGCAAGCATTCCCCGACTTCAATCTGTTCTCAATTTCTTCGTGAATGGAATGTTGATTTGTTGGGGTCGTTTCCAAATATTTGAACTGTTCCATCCTTTCAAAGGATTTATCACCTGCCTTTATGAAGACCTACACGTAATTAATCCGACGCGCTGGAAATTTCAATCACGGTCAGGGGAAACCCCACCTAGTGCCTTTGCTGGGATACAGGGAACCCCCGCAGGCGAGTTCCAAAATCGTTGTATTGTACAATACTGTCTAGAATATGGAGAAACACTATTTTAACCCCTCCCCCCATATGTCATAAGGTTTCAGTGTTAATAAAAAGAAACAGTATAACAAACCAAAATTGCTACACCATGCGTACGTTTTCTAGCTTGTTACTTTTATCACAGACGAGAGAGTGAAAGGCACTCAGAATTTCTTGCAGTAAACCTTGCCAGTCTCCAACGTGAGACCTTCTGTATCTAGCCACTAGCTGACCATGATGCAAATGTGGCTGGCTTTTGTACGTACGAAACGAAGCCACTGGAGCTAGATACATAAGGACGCCCAGACCGTTACTCACACCTAAACTTCCTTTTCAATTTTTTCCATGTCTGTGCACTATATCATACAAAAACACTAATCACCAACAAATGCACAAAGAGAGTTTTATCATCAATCGTAACACACTCCTACATGTTTCGACCCTGCTGGGTCGAAACATGTGGGAGTGTCTTTGTGCATTTGTTGGTAATTAGTGTTTTTGCAAACTTCCTTTATGCTATCCGTGTGTCACAACGGGATGTCACTGATAAACCGTTTCGTTTGTACAACGAAGACTTCAGCATGTACAACAGGACTGCAGGCCTGCACCGGATGCGGCTTTAACTTTTAAAACAATAGCTATTTAAAAATATATGTGTATATACATATAAATAAAAGACACAACATGAGATGTGTACTGCAGAAACCCCCGTTTCAGAAGTCACAGTCCTTGTAGATGTCTAGAGAATTAAGACTCAACAGATATTATATGTCAGAATAATCCTTATATAGGATAACCAACGTAGCTTCCTGTGTGTTTGCGGGCAGATCCGAAGATAAAAATAAATTCGACAGGCCCGCATTAGGCGGCAGGAATCATGAATGATATGACAACATCCAGACTGTTTACCATCTCATATCGTTGCCCTATATCATCTCAAAAAACTAAACCTGATGTCCCGCATAGTTTTGCTCTTTCCCCGTATCCTAGCAAAGGAGCGAATCTCGGCTTTTCCCGAATATGTCTAGAATTGCCGGTGTTTCCTCAAATTGTTGGGTTAGTTACATGCCAAGTAGTTACTGAAACTGAACGACATACGTGGGAATGAGTGGACAATTTTGGACAAAATTCTTCCATATCAAATTTCAAGAAAAGTGTGATTTCAGTCTTTCGTCGCGGTGTAAATGAAATCCAAATGGATTGCTTTACCCTTGCAAATGGGACGGATAGGATGTCCCGAAACGTCGATAACAAACTACCAATCTACGCTGCGTAAAATCCCTGAACAGCGGAAATTTTGTGAAAATGCTTTCAGCGATTTTCGAGTTGTTTCAGGCGTACGTACGGAAGGATAGAGTGATTTTCAAGCGCTCTGCAAGGATGCACAGTGGACTCAATTGTACAACTGCTTGTGAACGTGAATGGGGCATTGTCATCAAGTCGTTGTGGCAAGGGACAGGACTCACTGACACGCGAACGCTGTGATTATGTATTTATAAAACAAGTGCTAAGCAGCAGGAGGGCTATCTACTGTTATGCACAGCCACTGACCTTGGCGTCCAGTTCTTCCAGATACGAACGTACAGTACATGCCAATGTCAACCTAATCACGCTACAGATAACACAACGGGCTCCCAAATTGGTTTATAGCAGTGGCTGATTGTCCAAGACACTAGTCATGTTCATTCCAACACGCCATCTTCAGAAACATTTACACTTAGCGTAACTCTAGGGCATTCTTTACAAATAAAAAAAATTAAGAGCATTCTGTGGACAGTACGTCTGTCTGTGATCTAGTATCAGCGACTTGGACTTTTCTTTATGAAATTTGATACAGCAGGCCTTCAAGAAATATTGTCGAGGAACCCCGATTTTCGTGAAAATATACTCAGGGATAGTCATGCTTTACTTAAGAGTGCAATTGAATGTCTGTCCGCACTTTCTCGACTGATTTCGATCAAATTCAACGCTGCAGATCTCCACTTAATGCCAACGATCAGTTCTGATTTTCGTGAAAATCGGCGCAGGGAAGGTGTGCTTTGTTTCGGTGCGTAAATTAAATTTGGCCCTATTTTCTACATTCTTCGTAAGATATAGATCAAATTCGGTACAGATATACACAATAAAGTAAAGAGTGATTGCGAATTTCGTGAAAATCTGCAAAATGGAAGCCATACTTTGCTTAGGGGCTTAAAATAAATTTCTGTCCACACATTCCACGTCTATCGTCCGGCTAACTTCCATATAGCTCCGTGTTATAACTGGTATTCGCTGTAAGAATCCTGACGAAATATGTACGCACATTAAAGCACGCGTCTCTTCTTTCTAATATCCACATTTGCTTACTAAACAACTCTAAATTAATTAGATTTTCAACAACAGAATACACACGCATTCGAACCCGTTTATAACGACATCGGTTTATGCGACACCTCGTCTATAGCGTCAGATATTCTGTGGTACCAATTAATTCCTCACTGTTAACCATAACATTATACTCCTTGGTTATAACAACACTCGTTTACAACGACACAAAATATTCTGTCCCTTTCATGACGTTATAACCGAGCTGAACTGTATTTAATGGCGGCCACAGAGGAAATAACAACACTCGTTTATAACGACACAAAATATTCAGTCCCTTTCATGACGTTATAACCGAGTTCGACTGTATGTGTTATACAGAAACATAGATAGAGATATATATGACATATAGGTGAAATTCAGAGCTACGAGAAGAACTGGCTACAACATGTTAAAAGGATGGAATCTCCATAAATACCCAGGATGGCACTGGACTATAAACCAAAAGGCAAACGCGACACAGGTCGACCAGAAACACGATGGAGAGACCACCAGCATCTTCAAGATCAAGTTTTCACAGGACAGGACAGGACCCATGTGTCCTACATCTGTTTACGTCCCTCATGATGATGATGATGATGATGACGATGATGATATATCAACTAATGCCCTTTTTCTGCTTCCAGAGCCCTCTAAACGGAACGTGTGGTAACGAAAGAAAAGAGGGAACGGAACGAATGGAAAATGGCGACAGTGTGAGAAATGTGAGTAACAGAAAGTCGTATCCCTGGTCACATATCTCGTAAGGACGCGTGTAGCGTTTAGCTTTCATTCCACTTACTATGGAGGCTCCAGTTTGTATCTCGGCCCAAAGCCCGGACATGCTTGTGCCCACTGTTTCCAGCAGAATCCTGATGTAAGACATTTCCAACGGTCCAAAACCACAGCCTTCCCAAATCATCACATGTGACGATCTCATGTGAAAGCACCATCCCATTATATATCCTAGTATAAGAACTTCGGTGTGAATGTGTGAGTCACATCGTGGTTCCCTACGACGTACGCGCTAAGGCCGAAGAAATAGCTGAGCAGTCGACGTATATACAATACACACAGTGTAGGTGGGCCGGAATAGCGCAGTCAATACAAGGACTCGCTACGGGCTGGACGGTCCGGGGATCGAATCCTCATGGAGGCGAGATTCTCCGATCCCAGCCAGGGTGCAACTGAGACCCACCCAGCCTCCTGTACAATGGGTACCAGGCCTCGTTCCCGGGGATAAAGCGGCCGGGGCGTGAAGTTGACCACATACACCCATCTAGCGCCGAGGTTAAAGAAGGAGTAGAGCTGTACATCTATTCCTCTTCTGGGACTTAATGGCAGGTTGACCTTACCTTTTACTTTTATACACAGTGTGTTCTTAAGATTACAGTCGTCTGGGATGTGACGCCGTGTCGTTGGACGACTAGGTCCCGACGTTTCGAAGGACCGTAACATAAGGATGGCAGCCAAAAATGAAGGCGAGACAACCCGTGAAATTTAGCAACTTCTCAAGTATATCACGTTTTAAATGATAAACAGCGATATGTAAGAAATCTTGTGTTTACTTAGCCTTCATGTGCATTGTTAGTAGAAATTCGTAGCAAAAAAAATAATTCTGCAAATTTCAAGAGTTGAAAATATCGTGACAAATATTTACACTGTCATCAGCAACTCCACGCAAATCACGCGATAAGCAAAAAATGTCATTTACAGGTTTGTCAACAACTAAGAATAGCCATATTACACTAACGAATCGCGCTTGGAAGAAACGCCTAGCTCCATAACTCCTGCACCTGTGAGGCAACTTCTGAGAAACACTCATGTACACTTTATATCATTTGAAAGTGAGAGGCCAGGAAAATACTTGGGCAAAGACGGTACGTTCGGGTATTCGCGCAGCTTCGTTACGGAAGAAATAAATTCAGGCGTAGCCATCATGGGGAAATATATTAGAAAATCGCTACTCGGAAGAACTAGAAATAGACGGAAAACAGCAATGAGCTGGGGAAAGTAACAACAAAAATGAAAGACACAAAAAAACCCAACAATTTGACATTTTTGATCTACGTAAAACGATATTTATTTCCACATAATTGCACACCTGTTGATTAACATGTATATATTCTTACTTTCTGACATGTTTCGGCTAATAACAATAGCCATCCTCAGGAAAGCTCGGGACACATAGGAGCATTTGATGCTAAAACATATCGTCGCTAGCCAACAGATGTGCAATTGGCTGGAAATAAATACGTTTTTACCTATACATATTGCAAGGAAGCTTTATCAGATTTCTCATGTAATTTATCTAGTTTCTTTTGACAATTTTTTGCTGCCAATGAGTGTTTATGTAACTCCATTGTGATGATGATGATGATGATGATGATGATGACGACGACACACTCAATCACACGGTTTGTAATCCCAGCAGGCAGCAATTCACCAGTCTCAGTCAGTCATTCACCCAGCCAGCCAGTCACCCCAATCTTGCTTGTCAGCCAGTGAGTCACATCTGGACAGAGCTGGTTCCATCCCACCTCTGCCAGTAGTACTAATGATAGGGAAAGCAGTGTGTTTTCTAAGTATAATGCAACCTATGATCACTGATCCTTCACCTTTGACATCACACAGAAAGTAGACATTAATTGGCTCCATCAAATCCGTATACTTGATACTGCTGGAATTTTGCAAGTGAAATTTTTGCCTGAGGCCAGTAGACAGGTTGAATAAAACAGTACGTCAGACACGCAGTGTACATGAGGTATTCGTTCTTCTGGGATGTTACGCAGCGTAGATTTGCAGTTGGTTACCGACATTTCAGGATATCCTTTCGGTCCGATATTCAAGTGTCAACGCTTGACCCTTGAAGATGGAGCCGAAAGAATGACCCGAAACGTCGATAACTGCAAATCTACGCTGCGTAACTTCCTATAAGAGCCAAGGCCTCATTTACACCGCGGCGGAAGCCTGTAATCACGCGAGCAGTTTACAAAGCTGCTTGTTTTGTGTCGTGATGGGTTTATGGACTTTATACATCGTCCGAAGAGTAAAATATTAAAAATATTAAAACAATTAAAATATATTATAAAATTTTAATATTATAAAATATTATAAAAATAAAATAAAAAATAAATAAAATAAATAAAAAATAAATAAAAGAAATACTATAAAATTATATAAATTTTTTAATAGTTTTAATATTTTACTCTTCGGACGATGGATAAAGTCCATAAACCCATCACCACACAATATTATACACCATCGTCAAAACCTTTTAAAAATTACTTGTTTTGTATCTACCAGTAAATAACCAGTTACAGATTGTGCGGACTTACGGAGTATAAAACACGGTAAAAGGAGCTCCGTCGAAATTCGCTTTAATGTCTTCATATAATGGCATCCTACGTGCTTAAAATTTAAAATTTGTATTTTCAGAACTATAATTGTATATTTCAGGTTACACAAGATGAGATCTCAGATCCAATGTGCTCTTCCACCTGCCCCACGCAGGTACATTTTGAAGACATTACATCTGCAGCATTCAAAATCAAGTCTGGTGTACTGGTCACACCATGCATGGTGAGTGTGTGTGTGTGTGTGTGTGTGTGACGGGGAGTCATATATTCGGGTGACCTGGTGGTGTAGGGGCATACTTTCCTGCAGTGGTTACACTGTCTTCATTGTGCAGTTCGAACAGTACAAAAACTCAAGCTATCCTGCGATACAATTGGCATTTAAATCCGTCTCCTATAGGTTAAAGTCTGTGTGTGTCTGGCTGTCTGTGTCTGTGACACAGGGTACAATGACACGCCACACACAGAAACAAAGCGCACATGTTCGCCACACAGTTATGCGCTATTGATTTTAATTATTTGTTTGTGTTAATTCCTAGGCCACGAAGGGCAGGCTGCATTTATGATATTTGATCTCTTCAGAACAGTCCATTACACAGCGTACATCTATAAAATGTCGCATGATAATATTCAGTATCACAAAAAGCTACACTCCAAGTTGGCACTTCACTAGTTTATTCCTTAAATTTAAGTTCAATCTGTTGATGAAGAGAGTCTTCTTTTTGAATACTGCTTTGGCTATGCGAATCCTTGATTTAATTTCACGTGCATATCTTGCATCATTTGTTATCTATCTATCTATCTATCTATCTATCTATCTTATATCTATCTATCCATCCATCCATCCATCTATCTATCTATCTATCTATCTATCTATCCATCCATCCATCCATCCATCTATCTATCTATCTATCTATCTATCTATCTATCTATCTTCTATCTATCTATCTATCTATCTATCTATCTATCTATCTTCTGTCTATCTATCTGTCTATCTATCTATCTATCTATCTATCTATCTATCTATCTATCTATCTATCTATCTATCTATCTATCTAAACTCCATGGCACAGAGGCCTTCTTGAGAAGCTAACAGTTTCTTAGCTAGTCAAGAAATTACCCGCATTTTATGGAACCCGAAGGTTCATTACCGCATTCACAAGAGCCCGCCACCTGTCCCTATCCTGAGCCAGCCGAATGCAGTCCATGCCCACCCATCCCACTTCTTGAAGATCCATTTTAATATTATCCTCTCTTCTACGCCTCGGTCTCCCAAGTGGTCGCCTTCCCTCAAGTCTCCCTACTAAAATCCTGTATGCACCTCTCTTTTAGCCCATACGTGCTACATGCCCCGCCCATCTCATTCTCGATTTGATTACCCGAATAATATTTGGTGATGAGTACAGGTCATTAAGTTCCTCGTTATGTAATCTTCTCCACTCCCGTGCCGCCTCGTCCCTCTTAGGCCCAAATATCCTCCTCAGCACCCTATTCTCGAACACCCTCAGTCTTTGTTCCTCCCTCAGTGTGACAGACCAAGTTTCATATCCACACAAAACAATAAGTCAAATTATAGTTCTGTATACCCTAATCTTTGTGTTTTTGCATAGCAACTTGGAAGACAAAAGACTGTGCAACGAATGATAGCAAGCATTCCCCGACTTCAATCTGCTCTTAATTTCTTCACACTAACTGTTAAATAAAATATTATTTTCTGTTCCAGAAATCACACTTATCTAAACTTACAGGAATGGAAGTGTTCCTGAAGAAGGATTTCCTTCAGTATACAGGCAGGTAGGTTAGCAGGAACTCACTTCTCAGTTTGACTGATCTATCAACTAAGCACCGACCGCTTGCATACTTCACTGCCTGATACCCTGACGCAATGTTTGATTAACTGACAGACACCCAGTATGTAGTTACCTCATTAGTAGCTTAACTGCCACAGGGAATAACCAACTTCTTAACAGAATACGTACTTAAGTACCTCTTTAACCGATTTACTAAGCAAATAAGTACTTATGTATCTAAGTAAATCCCTGACTGCCTGTCTACTTGAATGATTGTCTGTCTGAATGACAAAGAATAACTATTTAACTACATACAAACATACTACTGGGTGCTGTTGCTGCTAAAGGGTGTTACCGCCACTACGGGGTGTTGTTGCTGCTACAGGCTGTTACTGTCATTACGGGGTGTTGTTGCTGTACAGAGTGTTATTGCCATTACGGGGTGTTGTTGCTACAGGGTGTTATTGCCACTACGCGGTGTTGTTGCTGCTACAGAGTGTTATTGCCACTACGGGGTGTTGTTCTTGCTACAGGGTGTTATTGCCACTACGGGGTATTGTCACTGCTACAGAGTGTTATTGCCACTACGGGGTGTTGTTGCTGCTACAGCGTGTTATTGCCACTACAGGGTGTTGTTTTTGCTACAGGGTGTTATTGCCACTAAGGGGCGTTGCTGCCGCTACAGAGTGTTATTACCACTACTGGTTGTTGTTGCTGCTACAGGGTGTTGTTGCTGCTACAGAATGTTTCTTTTATCCCTATCCCTCCGCAAGGAAGCTTTATCACATAGAAAGCCCGCATCTGCTGGCATATCTCGTGGCACCTGCCATGCTTAAAGAAAGTGTAAAAGGAACACTCTATAATTTTAATCGATTTACTCGTTAGTCTTATCTGTGAAGTGTCTGTTATGTTTATGTTTAAAGCTTCAAGGAAAGAGGGGCATGTTATGCTCTCCTCATGCTGTCAGAACAACAGAAGAGGAAAGGAGTCATCTCTGCATCACTTGGGAACCATGCACTGGCGCTGTCATACCACGGACACAAACTGAACATTCCTGTGACTGTGGTCATGCCCATAGTGGCGCCGATCATGAAGATTCAAATGTGCCAGCAACATGGGGCCAACGTAGTGGTGCAGGGGAAAGACATGGGAGAGGCCAAAAGAATCGCGTTGCAGCTGTCTAAGGAGAAGAATCTTGTATATATTAATGGGTGAGTGGTATATCGGAGTTTATACACAAAGTCCCCCCTCATTTTGCACGACAACCCTCAGCGCGAATATCACAAAGCTTATGGTCCGCCTACCTGAGTCACGTGACTGAAACTACTATTGGCACGTGCAACGCTCTGATTACACAACCACACTGATCTACGCGCACATGACTTCGTGCACTCTCCCGACATGTGATATCAGCCTAGGCTCGCTAATGTTACCTGGGCCTGAAGATGGAGACTTTGTGGAATTAATGCTGTTACACGTGCGTTTATTTTCTAAGTGTGTTATTTAACAATGCTGTCATTTGCCAACATTGTACAGCATGAGTGAAAGAAGAATGATTGAGTATGGAGGATTGGTGGAAGGATATGGAAAAGTACTGTGAGAAAAACCTGTTGTCACTTTGTCCACCACAAATTCCACATGTGATCAAACTCGGGCCTCTGTTGTGACAGGCTGCCATCTGAGCCATGGCACGGCCGAGTAAATGATACTGATTAGAGTATTCAACTCAGCTGTACTGCTTATTCTCTACAGTCAACACATCAGAAAACTTGAGTGTGAACTGAAAATTAAATCCAACCTGAACACTTGGCTGTATATTTGGGCCTAAGAGGGACGAGACGACAGGGGAGTGGAGAAGACTACATAACGAGGAACTTAATGATCTATACTCATCACAAAATATTATTCGGGTAATCAAATCGAGAATAATGAGATGGGCGGGGCATGTAGCACGTATGGGGGAAAAGAGAGGTGCATACACAATTTTGGTGGGAAGACCTGAGCGAAGACGACCACTTGGGAGACCCAGGCGTAGATGGAAGGATAATATTAAAATGGCTATTCAAGAAGTGGGATGGGACATGGACTGGATTGAGCTGGCTCAGGATAGGGACAGGTGGCGGGCTCTTGTGAATGCGGTAATGAAACTCCGGGTTCCATAAAATGCGGGTAATTTCTTGACTAGCTGAGAAACTGTTAGCTTATCAAGCAGGCCTCTGCTCCATGGAGTTAGTGAGTTAGATAGATATATATATATATAGATAGATAGATAGATAGATAGATCGGTAGATAGATAGATAGATAGATAGGTAGATAGATAGATAGATAGATAGTTAGTTGACTACTTGGCTGTGCTATTTACTCCACGTGATATATAATGCTCAATGCCATGACTCCACAACGGGGCCCTATTGTGTAAAAACAGTACGAGTGCATTCTGATTGATGTACCACTTGACATCATACATTCAGCCCATTCAGCCCAATTGAACCGTGTTCTCTATGTCTTGAAATGCAGCAGGAATGTATGTTACAGATACGATCATCCGCACATCATAGCTGGACAAGGCACACTAGGTCTGGAAATTGCCGAGCAGGTCAGCGATGTGGATGCTGTAGTGGTGCCTGTTGGCGGAGGTGGCCTAATTGCGGGGGTGGCTCTAGCAATAAAGACCCTGTACCCCAAAACAACTGTCATTGTGAGTACCACTTAATTTAAAGACGCTCTGCATTACAGAAACAATTATTATGCTACGCGTATGAGTAATTTGTTGTCAATTTTTTACGCGTATGAGTAATTTGTTGTCAATTTTTTATGCGTATGAGTAATTTGTTGTCAATTTTTTACGCGTATGAGTAATTTGTTGTCAATTTTAATGTTGAACATCCCCGTCGGCGTATGTTCCAATTTAAAAAAAAAAGTAGAGTTTCAATGTTCACGTTTTTAGGGGATCCCGCTGATGGCCATAGCAGGCCGAAACTTGTAGCTCAAATCTCCAAATAAAGAGATATAAACAGAGTTGGCTGTGACGGATTTTTTTTTGTGAAAATTTGTTGTCAGTTTTTGTGCCGTCAGTGAGATTTCACAACGTGCCGTTTGAGGTTCTCAGAGCAGTGACACTGAAGGGAGAGGTGTTCTGGGACAGCATGCCCTGCCAACTTGCAAACAGCAACCGACGTTTTGGAAGGGCTGCAGAGACTCTTTAGGACTACGTGGCCCTGAAGATGAAGGCAGTGCGATCTTCCACAAAGGCTGCGTCTGTTTATCAGCGCACATGGCCCAAAATCCCAGAACACTTGAAAATTCAGATTTCATGACCTTTGTGACCTGACGCACCGTCTGACTGGAAACTTAATTACAAGCGGAGGTACAGACGTTGCTGTGTGTGGCTGCACTCCGTAACTGGCAGCTCTTCCTTCGGACAAAACGGATCGTATTTTAAAACATGCTTTGAGATTTTCCTCCCACTAACTAACTAACTAACTAACTAACTAACTAACTAACTAACTAACTAACTAACTAACTAACTAACTAACTAACTAACTAACTAACTAACTAACTAACTAACTGACTGACTGACTGACTAACCACCTAACTAACTAACTGACTGACTAACTAACCAACCAGCCAAGTAACTAACTAATTAACTGACTAACTAACCAACAAACCAACCAACCAACCAACTACCTAACTAACTACCTGACTAACCAACTAACCAACCACCTAACTAACTAACTAACTAACTACCTAACTCCATGGAGTAGAGGCTTTCTTGAGAAGCTAACAGTTTCTCACCTAGTCAAGAAATTCCCTGCATTTTATGGAACCCGGACGTTCATTACCGCATTCACAAGAGCCTACCACGTGTCCCAATCCTGTACCCTACGAATAAAATACATTTTAATATTATCCTCCCATCTACGCATCTTTTCCTCCCACGTTCCAGTTAACTGATAATTCATGCTTATCCTACCATAACATTAATGTGAGATACCCTCAGCAGTTGACACATAATCTGCAAATAATCATGTACGTCCATGAAAGGTAATTGTGTCATCTAATCTCTCCTTTCTAGGGAGTAGAGTCTGAACGCTGCGCCAGCTTCTCCAGAGCGCTGAAGGCAGGCAAGCCGGTGTACACACCAATCGAATCAACATTAGCAGATGGACTGGCTGTGCCCATGGTTGGATATAATGCATTCGCGACAGCTGCGCCACTAATTGACAAAATGGTGAGTTGCAGAATTGGAACTTCAGAATGAGGGTCAACAGGCTGCTGGGCCAGATATTACAGGGCGCGTCCAGAAGGCAAGAGACCACATGGCAGATACATGCATAGATATGAGCATAATATTAAAACAGTTAATGTAGATGTGCAATGTAAAGGGGTAGGCTGGATTTGGTTCAGTTGTGGGCTCTTGCGAAAATGATGATGAAAATTTAGGTTCAGTAAAAGATGAGTGATTTCTTGACTGGATAAGCGACTGTCGGATCCTTCACCCGGGCCCTTCAGCATTTACCCTTTAAAGACGAAGTGTGTCTGTTTTATATAAGGACTCAGTGCGTACCGCGCTGTAAACAGTCTCCACTTCGGTTATAAAAACTAATCCGTTAACCTTTTAAAGCCTAGCGGTAACTTTACGTACCACCAGGTTTAACATTAACAAATTCTACGTGGTGCCCACATTGCGTTTATGTGTTTTGTACGGATCTCAGAACAAACAGCAACTTTTGCCTCATAAAACATTAAGAGACTGGTTTTTATAACCGAAGTGGAGAGTGTTTACAGCGCGGTACGCACTGAGTCCTTACACAAAACAGATACGCTTCGACTTTAAAGGGTTAATGTTGTTTAAGGCGAAGGTTGCTGTTTGTTCTGAGATCCGTACGAAACACATAAACGCAATGTGGGCACCACGTAGAATTTCTTTATGTTAAACCTGGTGGTACGTAAAGTTACCGCTAGGCTTTAAAAGGTTAAGTTACGCATTGTATGTTGCAGGTTGTGGTGAAGGAAGAATGGATTGCCATTGCCATTCTACGGTTGGTAGAACTGGAAAAATGTGTGGTCGAGGGAGCAGGAGCTGCTGGTTTGGCCGCAATCCTTGCGGGACATCTCGATGAACTTAAAGGGAAGAAGTTAGTATAATAAATTACGAGTAGATGCTATTAGAATGAGCAGTGATTAGTCAATAAGTCATGGGCCGCACGCCTCGCCCTCAGAGTTCAGTTCTGGGAGACAATGAGATCAGAGGAAAACTCAAAAGATTCAAAATGTCATATTCTAAGATCCGCATGTTTATTACTTACTGATGACAAAATAAAATTTAATCTAATAATGTCATTGTTAGGGCTGTGCTAGTGAAAATATATTGGTACGCACCTAGCAGACTACAATTAACCCTTTAAAGACGAAGCGTATTTGTTTTATATAAGGACTCAGTGCGTACCGCGCTGTAAACACTCTCCACTTCGCTTATAAAAACCAGTCTCTTAATTTTTATAAGACAAAAGTTGCTGTTTGTTCTGAGATCCGTACAAAACACATAAACGCAATGTGGGCACCACGTAGAATTTTTCAATGTTAAACCTGGTGGTAAGTAAAGTTACCGCTAGGCTTTAAATGTTAAAAAACGCATAAATGTGGGGGTGTCCGAAATTAACATAACACCAGACTTAATTAAAATCTCATCATCTGGCTCAAAAATGTGACAGTGAAGATAAAGCTACGTGGTCAGTCACGAGGCCATGGTTACAGCACAAGTCCGTCTTTCCCTGGAAACAAGACTGAGAAGCTGCAGCAAGTAAACGAATGCTCAACATCTTCACTTGAATCATCCGCACAGTGCCATTCTGAATATTCCCAGGTGTCCAAACAGTTTTGTTCAATACGCTATATTTGAGGTTCTCACAGCGGTGCTGGAGAAAATTCAAGTCTTCTGGGATGTGACTTTTCGGAGGGGTGGGTGGGGAAGGGGGTAAAAAGTTCCTAGCCACTCATCACGCGACACAGCATTACATCCCAGAGACTATAACCTTGTGTTGAACACGCTAAGAATATCAATTAACTAACTCCATGGAGCAGAGGCCTTCTTGAGAAGCTAACAGTTTCTCAGCTAGTCAAGAAATTCCCCGCATTTTATGGAACCCGGAGGTTCATTACCGCATTCAAAAGAGCCCGCCACCTGTCCCTATCCTGAGCCAGCTCAATCCAGTCCATGACCCCATCCCACTTGAAGATCCATTTTAATATTATCCTCCCATCTACGCCTGGGTCTCCCAAGTGGTCGCCTTCCCTCAGGTCCCCCAAAGAATATCAATTACAACTCTGAATTACACTTTATATGAGTTTGTGCCCCTACTTGTAGAGTATTTACTGTCGTTAAATTACGTAATTATTGGTTTAAGCTCTTCTATTTGTCATTTAATTGTAAAATTTGTAATACAAAGTGATAAAAATGCGCTAAAAATGCAACTTTCAGAATTAACCGTAATTTCAGGCTTCCGCCGCGATGTTGATGAGACCTGCGTTCTTCTGGGGTATTACGCAGCATCGTGTGGTAATCCTACACCGACGTTTCGGGACTACGTATCGGTTCCATTTTCAAGGGCCAAAAACTCCAAGAAGAAAAGGACTTCTTGACCCGTGAAGATGGGACCGATACCTAGTCCCGAAACGTCAGTAAAAGCTTACCACTCAACGCTGCGTAATATCCCTGAAGAGTCCAGATCTCATCAGAATGAATCTCGGTAATACCTTAATGTTCTGATAATATTATAGATGGTTGATGCACATGAGAACTCTTGGCTCAAATTGTGTGTACTGTGTTCGTCTGTCAGGGTGGTGCTACCATTGTGTGGTGGTAACATTGACACAACAGTCCTCGGTCGGTGTCTGGACAGAGGTTTAGCGTGCGATGGACGTCTCCTCAAGTTCTCGGTTACCGTCAGCGATCGACCTGGCGGCATTGCAGAACTTTGCCGACATATGGCTGCTATTGGGATTTCTATCAAAGACATTATGCATGAAAGAGCGTGGATACAGTCAGATATTTTTAGCGTTGAGGTAAGTGAAAACACAAGAGTTTATGCCAACCTGCCACTTCCTTACAATTCCTCACCTTATCAAAGTACACTACACCGATCCACGCAATCACAGAGGATTACCACTAACCAACCAAGTCAGGGCACAGTTACTCGGTGGATCATTATTTTCCAAGGCCTTCCATATGTGTTCATATGACACCAGTGGATGGCTGCCTGCCAAAACACGCTGAATCTTTCATCAATAAATATATATTTTAATCGTGTACTTTGTTTGCATTTGCTTAAAATATTATACATTTATACGTGACTACAATGTGTTATAAAAAGCTGTTACGAAACTGAAATATCCATTACTATGTTAAAAAGAGCTCGCCCATAACCTTTACTTTGGGCCAGCACATTCGTAAATTTGTTTCGGCTTGTCACAAACTTAAAAATTCTGTTGCTGTAAAAACTGGGCTCTTGCATTCCTACCATTCAACTGCAGTGCAGCACATCAACTTATCCCGTGAACAGGACCTGCCTGTTACTCTTGCGCCATCTGTTGCATGCTATCCCTACTACAAGTGCTGCCTCGTACCGAAAAGATTCTGCATTAACGCAAAAGAGTTCTCTCCAGTGTTTGCAATGTACGTATATCACCTTAATTATAGATTTTAATATACATCCGGCCGATCCCAGTGGCCGCGCGGTCTAAGGCGTAGGCCTTCGGCCGAGCGCTTTCTGGGATCGTGGGTTCGAATCCAACCGGGGTCATGGATGTTTGTCTTGTACAGTGTTTGTGTTGTCAGGTAGAGGTCTCTGCGACGGGCCGATCCCTCGTTCAGAGAAGCCCTACCGCCTGTGGTGTGTGTCTGAGTGTGATCAAGTGCAAATAAACAACCTCGACACCTACTGTGAGTAGGTAGAAGGGGGAAGGACTGCGAAACAAATAGACATCCGTATTCTAATTTCATACAATATTTAATCAGTTTGTATCTAAAGTTTTTCAAGCAGTATTTTACATTTTGTTCAAGACTAATTAGAGTGTTTATTTTGCAGGTTAAAGTTGTGTGTGAGACGCGCGATATTGAGCATGCTAATATGCTTAAAGACATGCTGCATAAGAATTATAAGGACGTTGCATTTGGAGAGATTCCCAGTCCAACTTTACTCGGTGCCGAAAATGTGCAGTTGCCACATCATATGTGAGCGGAGCCACGATAACGTGTACTAAATGAATATTATTATTTGTGGACTCTTCCAGTACAAAATTAAAAGCAACTTGATTTCTCTTAGTGCTTTTAACCTGTCTCTGCCTTTCAGAGCGTGTACGTTTATTGTGTGGTTACTTTAATGACATTAGTTCGTCTAAAGAACTCATCGTTTGTTTATCTTGTTGTCCACTTTTATCGCACACCCTTTCATATCCAAGTCATCAACCTCCTCCACTTCTTCTCCTTCATCTTCCTCATATTCCGTTTTAGCTCACATTTCTTTCTTAAGGAAAGACAGTATGTTTCTAATACCACCATGCTCCCTGTACGCCTGTGTGTGCGAACGCACGTCTGTTTCAACGTCTAAGTAAGTTGACAGATTTTCAACAAATTTGGTCTGGAGAGAGACATCATAAATATTCTACATATTCGGCGTGATACATTATCAGTCAACAATTGCAAACACGGCGGCAGCCTGAAATTTGGATGTTGCGTCATATGGAAGAAAGTCAAGAAGAAATGATTTACCATATTCGAAACAAGATAAAGAGGAGCAAGATTCGAGGTTTTCACAGAGGTGTAACAAAGTATTCCGGTCTTCTGACATGTGAAGGCGACAATTTACCTTAAAACACTGGGAACTACCTAACTAGCACAGCAGTCTCAGATACCCTAGGCCAGAACACGGCCAATAAAGCTGATGAATATGAAGAGTCAAACCGCAGTGAGATCTGTAGGTCACTGCGTCCGGTGGCCCACAGATCCGCTACAGTAAACACTGTGGTAACAGCAGATGAGGAAAACTGTGCATATGCTGACACACGGACTTTAGACTGCGTGCTGCGGGGTGTAAGGTCACAGCCACAGCAGTTGTGGTACATTAACCATGGATAACTACTTAAGATTGTAAATTTACATAAACTAGTATATTTTGTGATAACCTTATTTTACAACCAAAGGAATTACTAAATATGTAAATTTTTAAGGAGTAATATTTTTGGAAAAATAAGGATGAATAAATACAATAGGCATGGTCTGACATTCATATTATTCTTGGCTCGCCTACTGCGGTCTTGCAATGGACTGATCCCCCACAAAGGGTGCCGTCAAATACATGAAGATTCATGATTTCATAATTAATTCTGAATACGTACAAAACCAAAGGTGTTAGTCTGTGGAAAATGGAGGAGACTGAGGCGATGGCATAAAAATTTGGAGTTATTTTTTGCCCAACATTTTGCAGTGTGTACTTGTGACATAAATACACTAAAATTTCAAACCGTAGTTCTAAAGGTCCTAACACATAATATTTTCTCTCAAAATAATAAGACGTTTTAGTTCGTGCCTATTGACTAACCAGTTTATAAACAGTCATTGTAACTTCTGACAGTGTTTTTGACAAATGACAAAGCCCATGTCTTGAGACTGTACCAAATTTTCTTCAAAAACTTCCCTTCAGTTCCTGAACAAAAATGGGACGTCCCGTGTTTTCTGTTCGTCTGTTAAGCTTTTAAAGCCTAGCGGTAACTTTACATACCATCAGCCTTAACATTAAAAAATTCTACGTGGTGCCCACATTGCGTTTATGTGTTTTGTACGGATCTCAGAACAAACAGCAACTTTTGCCTTATAAAACATTAAGAGACTGGTTTTTATAACCGAAATGGAGAGTGTTTACAGCGCGGTACGCACTGAGTCCTTATATAAAAGACATACGATCCGCCTTTAAAGGGTTAATTCCCTCTAAGTACGACAGATGCCAGCAGCGTACGAGTTTGAACAATCGATTGTAGGAGTCGTTGCTACGCAACGTTAGGGAAGCAACTGAATTTGCTTTACATCACACTATTTTTGACACGTCGTAATTCTGTGAAACCTCTCGCAATAACATGGATCGTGAGAAAGTGAGAAAAGTCGCCACTTCCAAATATGGGCATAAAGACAGAAAATTAGAGCCAGAGTGGGAAGAAATCTCCAAGCAATGTGCATGTGACCTGATGAAGGTGAGAATCGACTAGAATAGAGGTAAGCGCGCTTTTAGGGCACTTTGCAAACTGAAAAAGGCTTGCTGAGATCAGTTGTCCTGCAGTTTAGAGTTAATCCGGTGGCTAAGTATCATTCCGTCCGGATATTTGGACGTGTAGACAAAGATCCACGAGTTCTTAACCTCGGCAACATCTCTATGCTCAAGTCGCCTTATTTCCGGGTAAAGCGTCCTTTGTGCCCACGATGTTTACGAACGAAAGGTTACAGGCCACTCCAACAGTCCCTAACATCACAGTTTGAGCTCGTTGGACCAAGCGATCACATTAGCCCAAGTAATCTGCGACTCGTGCTTAAGAGATAAATTATCGTGCCCCTCCAGAGCATTGGCTATCTTCATGGAAGTTCTACGTGGTTATCCTTAGTTCCTCTTAGCGAATTCTGAGATATTACCTTGAAATGCGCTTATACAGTATTTAAAATCCCATTTAATTTCATGAGATTCCAAATGGCAAGTCATGGATGGAAATCTACGTCCATGACTTGCACAGTACTCTGCTTTTCTGTTCGTATGTAGAGGCCCAATGATGGCTCAAGCTTTGAGCCGAAACTGGTTGCCAGAAAACGTTTAAAATTAGTTTGCTGTGGTACGTGATTGGTAACTGAACAAATACACGTTTTTAAATTCAGTTATAAACAACATGAAATGTCCCACATTTAACCTTTTAAAGCCTAGCGGTAACTTTACATACGACCAGGTTTAACATTAAAAAATTCTACGTGGTGCCCCACATTGCGTTTATGTGTTTTGTACGGATCTCAGAACAAACAGCAACTTTTGCCTTACAAAAGATTAAGAGACTGGTTTTTATAACCGAAGTGGAGAGTGTTTACAGCGCGGTACGCACTGAGTCCTTATATAAAACAGATACGCTTCGTCTTTAAAGGGTTAATACACGCATTCCACACCCGGAAGAGCACTCACTCACCGACTAAAGGCTTGGCCGACGCGAAGACCTTATGCAAGAGGTGAGCGTGTACACTGGAGGTGCATCCAGTCCGCTGAACAACGTATTTTCACAATGGTTTTCGATTAAATTTCGTAATGGAGGAGACTTAAAACAGAAACTAATTTAATTATGACCCTTGTCAGTCATCACGTAGGATTACTGACGCTATCAGCGTGTATCGCCAGTTGATATTTCGCACGGGTCGACAACAAAAGGTAAAAGGGTAAATTTTTCCCGGTACACGCCATGAAGGCATATAGAGGGAGTAGAGGTATAGCTCCACTCATTCTTAAGCTTAGCACGAGATGGAGGCGAGTAGTTAACTTCATGCTCCAGCCGTTTGACGGAAGAGAAAAGTCCCTTATTCCTACCAGGATTCACACCCAGACAGTTCGGCCCGCAGCCTTGTCTCTATACCGAATGTATTAATGTGATAATGACATGGCTGTTTCCTTTATTAGTCCAGCTCTGTCTGTATTTTGTGACTCTTTCAGTCCTCTGATTGCCACGGTTTTCCACCCCTCGACTTGGGTGTCAGCGCTGCCCACAGTCTGAAGGTAGATTCCCCACTGTGGAACCAAGAATCACAGCTCGAGGTGTCCGAGGGTAGGAAATATTCAGCAGACGACTTGCCGTCGCTGGAGGCGGAGTCGGATGTGTCACCAGAACAGACAGCGAGCACCACCCTGCCTTCAGACCTGAACGTAAGGACTTCAGCAAACAGGTGCGCATGTCCTTCCAACTGAAGGTAAGAGTGCTGGTACTACTTGCCCGATTTCGACCAAATAATGCATAGGTGTCCAAACCACGACCACATTTGTAAATTAACTGTATACTGTATAAATCACACAATAATTTAGGCGGTTAGGTATACCAATTTTTGTGATTTTTCCACGTGCGGCCCGCAAACCAGCCCACAAAACAACGGTTGTGTTTCTTTGTCATAAAAACGTTTGATGCCCATGAAATAAGGAAAGACAAATTTACACTCAATTTTGTTGAACCGGTTGCAACAGGGGCAGAGCGTTCTACGTTCAGCATAACGAAATTTTTCTCTCCTCCGAAACATCCAGACCGGTTCATAAGCTCGCCAGCCTCCTATTCAATGGATACCGGGGTACTTTATCGGGGGGGGGGGGGGGGGGGGGGGGG
>BLKM01000575.1:0-21063 GCA_013340265.1 Coptotermes formosanus | reverse complement strand
GGGGGGGGGGGGGGGATGGCCGATGCGTGATGTCGACGATCACCTCCATCTAACACCGAGATTAAGAATAAGTGGCGTTATACCTCTACTCCCCACGTATACGTTTATGGCGTAATAGGGGGCAAAATTACCCTACTTTCAGTCAAGAATCTCCCCGCATTTTCTGGGATCCGAAGGCGTATTGCCGTTTAATGTGTTCCATGTCCGTGCACTGTATCATAGGAAATAATAAACACCAACTAATGCACCAGAATATATATATAATCTTTATTCGTAAATGTCTCCTACATGTTTCGACCCTGCTGGGTCATCTTCAGGGAGAATAGTTTTGATACACTATGGTTGCGTTTATATAGTTAAGTGTGAATGTGCCCCAGGTTTCATCCTCCATTTGATAGGTATCGTGTACTATCCGCGGTCTGTGAGACCGCGGACAGTACAGTTTATTATTTCGTGTATTGCCTTGTTAACAAGGGCCCGTCACTTGTCATATCTCGTTAAGAATACACTAGGGACAAACATAGACTTCATAAACGAGTTACGTGTCCATAAAATACCTTATGTCACAGCGTAAATTTGACTATCTGGAGCAAAACCACGACACAATAACAAAAGATAACCTATGAAGTTCCAGCCATCGGAAACATCTCCAATTTCATCAAACTGTATTCACCATGCCCGTCTAGTAACTGAGACACCATTTGCAGGGACACCGAGTCCGTGGCAGCCGAAAGAAATTCTTATCTTAAGTTTCTGAACACACCCGAGCACATTGCTGCCACCTGGCGGCCTAAAGATGAATTTGTACTGCCCCCTGGATCGTCTATATCCGCTGCCACACCGCTGCTTCTTGACTCCAAAAAGACCCTGAGTTGCAAAGCCACCGCGATCACTAAAGCTGTGAGTATTTACAACACCACTACACCAAAAAATTCCCATTAATTTAAATCTAAATTTCCCATCTTATGAAGATTAAAAACCGAAGATAAATGTACCACACAGCGTTCAATTTTATAAAATGCCTCTCAACAGTAAATGCCTTTGAATCTTTCGATTTATCTGTCAACCTATTGGGGGTGCTTAACCAACTGTAGTGAAACGTGGGAAGTGCTAAGGCGCACTGTTGCAATAATGAAAGTGAAACTTGCTCACCTGTAAGGGAAATGTAGTTGGGATTGAAAGTATAAAGACAAATATTAAACACAATTACATTTCAACTCTCAGCCTGTACTGCGCAGTAAACACACTCCGTCTCGGTTATAAAAACCAGTCAGTTAATGCTGTATAAGGAAATAATCGCTGTTTGTTCTGAGATCCACACAAAACACATAAACACACTGTGTGGGCAGAACGTAGAATTGTTGAATGTTAAACCTGGCGGAACATAAGTAACCACTGGGCTTTAGACGGGATAGTTAAAGATCCAGTTCGTACCGCGCAGTAAACACACTCCGTGTCGGTTATAAAAACCAGTCAGTTAATGCTGTATAGGGAAATAATCGCTGTTTGTTCTGACATTCACATAAAACGCATAAATACACTGTGTGGGCAGAACGTACAATTGTTTAATGTTAAAACTGGCTGTATACAGGGTAGACACAGAGCATTACGCGGTAAATATACATCGAAACACGTAATGACAGTAACAAATACGACAAATTAAGTAACAAATGGATAAAGTCTCACTCAAGGAGCTCACAACAGATCAGCTAGAGGGTGTTTCTTTTATCGTTTCCCCGATCGCGTCAGCTTTATCGCACAGAACACCCGCATCCGCCGGGGAATTCTTCGCATTTTACGGAACCAGACAGTTCATTGAAGACTGTGTTAAAAAAAGCCGGCCATCTATATACAAATAACATTTATGAGTGTTCTCCCATCTACGCCTAGATCTTCCAGTTTATCACTCTCCATCTTTCCTAATGTAAACCACATACGAACGTACTACCTTTCCGTCATGTTAGTAATATGTGGTTAAGTCTACGAATTATAAAGACTATCCACTAACACCTACTGTTCCTATCGCAGATCATAAAAGACTTTTGCCAGTGGTCTCAAAATCTTGGAGGCGTCGAAAAATCTGATATGACCGAGGACGTACTCCAGCAGCTGTTTCAGATAGGTTTCGACGCTCCAGCAACCAGAGCCCTCTGTGTCGGATTTAAAGAACTACCCGTCATCGCCGAGAGTGCCGCTCAAGCATGCCATCTGCCGGAGGTAAGTAGAATTACTACACGGCTATGAATTCTTGAACCATGCAGCGGTTAATTTAACGTGTCCACAGGACACACCAATCGCTGATGGTGAAGGCGTTACGTACTGTCGAAACGTCTGGATATAGTAAATTACCCTCTACATAGCGTAAAATCAAAGGAGACTAGAATCCTCAACATCAGTGATGCGAAAACCTCAAATCTCGCATGCCCACACGGCTCTTCGGGGTACACCATGACAGTTCAGTTCTTTTGTCCTTCGTCATTCATTTATCCTCTATGTTAATGCATTTTTCTTTCTTTTCTCATCAGTTAACTGCATGTTTTTGTATATTTATTTATTTATATACCAAATAACTACAGTATATAAATATTGGAAAAAACGGAGGCCTTCATTCTTCTGGGATGTTACGTAGCGTTTAGTAAATAACTACCAACGAACGCTACGTGGCCTGCCAGCAGAGCTAAGGTCACGGCTACACGGCGTTGGAAGCCTGAAATCTCGTACTCGAAAAAGTAATGTGGAAGGAACTGAATGCCGTACTGGCTTTCCGTTACCGACCAACAGGAGGAAGGAAACAGCAGTTGGGGGTGTAACATCATGCTGGGATTAATTGCAACAGGCATTAAGGATGAGAGTTTTTAGGTTTTCGCAGCGGTGCAACTCAGGTTCTTCGTTCTGGGATATGAAAACACTCCACTGGATAACTGGTTCCCGACGTTTCGAGACAACATAGTGGTCTTATCTTGAGGGGTCGAAATGCCCAATTCGATCCTAAAATCTAAAACCATTATGCTGTATCGAAACTTCGGGCCGCGGCGTCATATCCCGCCTCAGGCCTTAAGGATAATATCCTACAAAATTCATGCGGTTTCTGATTATAATAAATAACCTTCTAGAATTTTGTCCAGGTCCTACCGACATTGGGGCACGCGGGTTCGATTCCCGGTGGTGTCAGTGGAATTTTTCATTAACATAATCCTTCCGGCCGCACTATGGCCCTGGGGTCGATTCAGCCTCTAACAGAAATGAGCACCAGGAATATTTACTGGGGGGTAAAGGCGGCCGGTGCGTAGGGCTGACAACCTTATCACCTTCATGTGCCGATTGTCTTGAAATCTGGAAGCCTCAACCTCCTGGAGCCCTCAGGGCCTCTCCAGGCTTTACCTTTACCTTTACCTATTGACATTGTTTATATGTGCGTTGAAAGTAACGTCCATTTGCATGATCACGACAAAGAGGGATCAAATGGACGCAGGGTCGAAGCTCCACACATTCAAGACCTCACAGTACCAACAAAAACAGCCAAAAGTCTAGCTATGGGAAAAGACTCCCACCAAGTTGACGTCCCTCTGTCCGTTCAGCCATTTCTACGCAAGGAATGCATATCTGGGCTACGACACGGTAACCTTGTAACGACAACGAGGATCGTGCTTACGCTAACGGATTTCCCGTCTTGGCACAGGTCGTGACGATGTGGTCATGCTAAGGACTTCAGGTGCAAGTGGCTACACGTCTTTGCCACGAAATGCCCACGGATACGCGGTAATATTCATCCCCACTCGACCTCACGGTTGGGAAGAGTCATTTCATCGTCCAAACTCTTAACCTTTTAAAGCCTAGCGGTACCTTTACATACCACCAGGTTTAGCATTAAAAAATTCTACGTGGTGCCCACATTACGTTTATGTGTTTTGTACGGATCTCAGAACAAACAGCAACTTTTGCCTTATAAAGCATTAAGAGACTGGTTTTTATAACCGAAGTGGAGAGTGTTTACAGCGCGGTACGCACTGAGTCCTTATATAAAACAGATACGCTTCGTCTTTAAAAGGTTAACTGCATCGGTCTCTCTGTGTTCAGAGCTCGGTTAATGCCGGCCTACGTCGCGAGATTCTGAGGGACGTGCATGCGGAGAGCAAACCTGCACGTCTTACAGCCTTCGGCACATCTCTGCCCACCCGTCCGCCTCTGTTCAACAAGCCGCCCAGGAACCAGACTAGGAAGCGATGGTTGAACACTCCGTCACTCCACAAGGACCTGGAATCGATGCAAGTGGTGTGGCAAGGCATAACGGACCTCAGGTAACTAACACGTCTGAAGGCCCAACGCCCTCAGCGGTAGACAAGAAGTCCCCGACGAACCAGACGCCCAGTAGAATACACGACAGCGGTGTCATGGACGCACACTGATAGAGGTGATCGCGTAGGATTTGGGGTGGGCACAGTGGCAGGGTTTACATCGCTCAGCTGTTATAAATATCATGATGTATTCAAACGCACCCTTTCATATCAGCGAAATATGATTTTAGTGGGGTATCGCTAATTAACGCACACTATACTAATTCGTAATAATAGTTTCCGGTCACAAGGAAGTCACACATAAAGCGTCTTTCACGACATACATATTGTCAGTTGTTTAATGACAAGTTAAACCACGTTGCGGCCTAAATAAGGCAGTCACTAGGTATCGCAATATAAAATACTTCGAGAAAATTAGGTAAGAAGTTCATAAAGTATAGAATAATATATACAATGGTGCATTTGCTGGAGTTACGTAAGGTTGTTAAAACTCTAGAAACTTCCGGAGATACTGGCCCAACGACGCAGCGTCACATTTTAGAAGACCTGCATCTTTATAAACACTGCTGTGAGAATCTCAAATCACGCACTTCAAGTCCGACTAATCACAAAATATTCCTGTAGTAACTAACTAACTAACTAACTAACTAACTAACCAACCCACTCCATGGAGCAGAGGCCTTCTTGAGAAGCTAACAGTTTCTCAGCTAGTCAAGAAATTACCCGCATTTTATGGAACCCGGAGGTTCATTACCGCATTCACAAGAGCCCGCCACCTGTCCCTATCATAAGCCAGCTCAATCCAGTCCATGCCCCATCCCACTTCTTGAAGAGCCATTCTAATATTATCCACCCATCTACGCGTACGTCTCCCAAGTGGTCGCCTTCCCTCAGGTGTCCCCACCGAAATCCTGTACGCACCTATCTTTTCCCCATACGTGCTACATGCCCCGCCCATCTCACTCATTCCTGTAGTGTCAATTTCGATAATATTCTCCCGAACAAGCCCATGTTTCCTACGATTTACAAAGCAAAATTTTCACGCAATGTTTGTGCCCTCCGCTTATACCTGCCAGCCTTCCTTTAATCCTGTAACAACAGCAGATGAATATACAAGCTTTGACGCTTCTTGCTATGTAACTTTGTTATACAACGTGTTTATTTTTAACGCCAGTCTGCGCGGCGTAGAGCGGACGACATCATTGTTGCATAGTTTTTTTTTTTGCAGTTTGCAGTTCTCAGCCTAGTGTTAAAAAAATCCTGTATCATTTTTAATTAATTTTAGATTTTAGACTGTAATTTAGTGTGTCAATGGACTTACAAACCTGCAGGTCAACGAGGTCGTTCTGCCAGTGGTTGACTGACTACCCCAGTATACCACTACCACCATACCTGGTGCAGCGGGGGATGTTCAGACGCAACGATGGTGAGTCAACTTACACTTTCACATTGCAAAAAAAATCAGTCTTTGTGATCTCAGGTTTAATGAATGGACGCCTTGTACTTGCCGTCACAATTTATGTCTGTCTGTGTCACACAAATTAAACTATGCATGCTACAGTGTGTCCCGCTCATTCATCTGCCACGGGCTAGGATTAAATGATTGCGGTTCATTTCCCGGCGTCGGTAGATTGAAACCCGTCACCACCATTGTATCCAGACTGGCTTTAGGGCGCAGTCCTATATAAAGGATACATGGGACTCTTTTGTCGGACGCAAACCGCCGGAAGGAGAAGCCAATTGGACACTAATTACCTCCATGGAACAGAGTTCTTCTTAAGAAGCTAACAGTTCCTCACGTAGTCAAGAAATTCCCCGCACTTTACAGAACTCGATGTTCACTACAGCCAGTCATTTGTCCGTGTCCTGAGCTAGCTGAATCAAGTCCATACACTCAGCGTTCTATAATTTCCATTTTAATATTATCCTCACATCTACGATCACGCCTTTTCTTTAAGCGGTGAAGGGCCCCGTACCAGACGCTACGGACGCACCGCAGCCTTGAGGCTTATTGTGCAACCCTGTGATGAAGGTGAAGATGATTATTTTTTGTCCTTTTCCTAGTAATGGAGCACCGGTGGAATGAAATTGACAGGGGAAAACCGAAGTACTCGGGGAAAAACCTGTCCCAGTGCCACTTTGTCCACCACAAATCCCACATGGACTGACCCGGGATTGAACCCGGGCCTCCGCGGTGGGAGGCCGGCGACTAACCGCCTGAGCCATGGCACGGCCTGTGATCACGCCTTACAAGTGGTCCCTTTCCCATAGGTTTCCCTACCAAAACCCTGTATGCATTTCTACCCTCTCCCACACGTTCCACATGTCCCCCCCCCCCCCATGCTCTTTGATCAGAAGACCAAAATAATATGAAGCGATGAGTAAAAATCATGAAGCTCCTCACTATGTAATTTTCTCCAGTCCCCTGTCACTCACTGCCTTCCTCAGCACTCTATTTGCCAACATCTCGACCCCATATGCCTCTCATAATGTGAGAAACCGAGTTTCACACTGATACAAAACAACGGGCAAAATCACAGTTATGAATATCGTAATATTTACATTTCTTGACACGAAACGGGAGGCCAAAATACAGTAGACTGAATGTGGCGGGCAGTCCCTGAATTGAATCCGCTCTTTACTTCTTTATGCATGCGATTTGTTATTTGTTTTCCACATCTGCAAGGGATTTATTAGCTACGTTTATGTCGTGATTTTGCCCTGCATTCTGTTCACAAGGGACGAATATGTACTTAATGTTCTCAGTGTTTACTAACAGACCAACCACGTCACTAGCCACTATTAAAGCTTATGTCTACACCAGAGGGGAGTAAAAACATTACCTTTTAACATTTTAAAGCCTAGCGGTAACTTTATGTACCACCAGGTTAAATTCTACGTGGTGTCCACATTGCGTTTATGTGTTTTGTACGCATCTCAGAACAAACAGCGACTTTTGCCTTATAAAACATTAAGAGATTGGTTTTTATAAACGAAGTGAAGAGCGTTTACAGCGCGGTACGCACTCAGTAATTATATAAAGCAGATGAACTTCGTCTTTAAAGGGTTAATGAGATTTTCTTAGGACGATGTATATAAAATGAACGTGTAACAGTGAGGCCGTCTCTGATCCTCTGTCTGTTCTGTGCATGATATCCAAAACCACAGAACGGGTTTGTAAAAAAAACTGATATGAACGGTCAACAGGAAACGTCGATTGAATTAAATTTCATTGGTGTTCATGTAACAGACATACAGAATTTCAGACGTTTTTATTTGTATGACTACAATCCTAAATAGAATGTAAATCACAAACCGTTTGTATGTTTCAGAGCCAGGCTGCCACACTGTAAGTCAGAAAGGCCACAGCAGTGGGCACAGTGAGGGGGTTCTCTAAGTTTTGTCAAAATACGAATCGTAACCAGTAAAGCCTTTTTCGAAACCGAAAATGTGTTCCATTTACTTACACAAACACACGGCGCATGACCCTTCCCCTGCTCTGACGCAGAACTACACTTGGAGGCGTAATGAGAAAACTTTATTCCACGTTTCCCAAAGAGTCTGTCATCACCTTTCTAAAACAACAGAATTTAACACACACTACAGGATTTCTCCGTATATGAGCAAAGTACCGGCAAAAGAAACATAGATCGACCAAGGAAAAGATGGACACAGCAACATCCTAGAAGACAAAGGAAGCATTAAGAACTTCTATTCTGTTACTGCTGCTGTCTCTGCTGTTAAAAATTGTCCAAGCGACACGACAGCTAGCTGTAATGACTATTCTGCACAATCAACAATCAACTTAACACTAGAGGAGGTAAAGAAGAGAAGAAAAGAAACGGGTGGCGTGGAGGTGGGAGGGTGCACCGAGAGGCAATACAGTTTTACTGTTATTATTACTGGAGGGGGGGGGACAAGAAAGTTTATTGCTCTGAAGGTTCCGACTCAGTGCCCGCTCGTCCTTGTGGTAGAGTACGCTGGAAATAAGGTAAAGCGTTGGGAAGTGAAGAAAGCGTGATGGGAAGCGGACAGTTGGGGGTATGCTGCAGAGGGAAGCAGTGAGCATTTGGGCCGAGTATTGACTTTAGAGAGCAGTATTATTTCGAAATTTTCATTACTTTAGAAGGGCTGTGTTTTGGCGAAAATTCTGAAGTTAAAGTTGGGGAAGGCCGCAAACGAGGCATACAGCGCAACGTGGATTTTAGGTAGCCGCTCAGTATTTGCACTACGACCGAGGGCAACCACGAAAAATCTTGATTAAGTTGGCCGGTCGCAGAAAATACGGCAGGCATACCGACTTACGTATATATTATATAAAACTCAGTAAGACGAGTAACAATGTGACGCTTGGAGGTCCATGGACCGCCGTCAGATGGCAAGAGAACTGTGAGAACGTTGGAGTTCCATAGACCGCCACTAGATGTCAGGAGACGTAAATACAGAGAACTGTGTTTTCTGCGGGGTACGATCTGAGCCTGTAATATGATTCAGCATTATTTACTTGTGTAACAAATAATTCCGAACTCAATTCGAAGTCCACTGAAGGCATTATACCTCTGCTAAGAAGATGCATCTGTTAATGTAATGTACATGATTACTGGGGTGTCATATAAGACCAATACCCCATACCTGCGCTGCAGGCACAATGCAAGCGTGCTTTAATGTTACAGAATATGGTCCATAGAGTGATCACTGTGCTTTAAAGCGTTAAATGACAGTCCATATGGCACTTCCTCACCACTCAAGTTTTCTGAATTACGCACAGCACTTCATCAAAGCCAGATGTAATGCTTACATCACTATGATTCGATTTCTTGACCGACATTTTGTGACGGCAGATACGCGTTTCAGTGTTCGACGGCGGACGCAGAGCATGTCCCAGCTGGGCATAACGCTGCTGCAGTTTGTGAAGGCACTGCGTCCTAACACCTACCGCAGATTGGGCCTTTCCCAGCAGCCTTATTTTCTCTGTATGTTTCAGCCATTATTCACTACAGTCAGTACGTTTCTTCTTCTTTATCGTATTTGCCTCCTATCCGTCATCTTCCCTTCCTTCTCCGTCTCGTTCCTTATCCTCCTCCTCCGTCATCATTTCCTATGGTCTTCCTTCCTTCATCTCCATTTCCTATTTTTAATTCTGGCGTTCCCCCTCCTATAAAGTCGAACCCGGTTATAACGACATCGATTTATACGACACCTCGCCTATAACGTCACATGTTCTGTGGTACCAATTAATCCCTCACTGTTAACCATAACATTATACTCCTCGGTTGTAAGGACACTCGTTTATAACGACAAAAAATATTCAGTTCCTTTCGTGACGTTATAACGGTGTTCGACTCTATTTTCTCCTCTCCATCTTTACGTGTTCTTTATCTTTTTTCCTATCCTCTTTGTTCTTCAATCGTTCTCTCCTTTGCCTTTCTTTCCTCTTCTATACTTTTGCGTTCTCGCTGACATTTTCTTCCTCTCCTTCTTCTTTACCTCTTCTCAGCACAACGGCCCAATTCGGACCACAGCCTGCTCTCTAATCGCCTTGCAGGAAGACAATATGGCGGTCGGAGTTTCAACTCCACATGAGTTATACCACTCCGTTTTGATTTTGCTTTCACGTTTCACATAAAATACGCCAACCGGAAATATTAAGATATTTATTGCTGGTATTTTGACTGCATGCTAAAAAGCTGATTTGTTAACAGATCCGCTTGCTACGTCATGCACGACGTCAGATTGCATATGTCTATGTCATAGCGTAACTAAGCACTCTATGCTGCAACGTATGCAAGAGCAAGGTAATTTGTGTAAGGAGAGAGCGTCAATTATGAACGACATAGTTGTGACAGGCCTGTGTAGCGCGCAGCAGGCCAGCGCAGTGGTACTCCACTCTTAGTTCACACATCACATTAACCCTTTAAAGATGAAGCCTATCTGCTTTATATAAGGACTCAGTGCGTACCGCGCTGGAAACACTCTCCACTTCGGTTATAAAAACCAGTCTCTTAATGTTTTATAAGGCAAAAGTTGCTGTTTGTTCTGACATCCGTACAACACACATAAACGCAATGTGGGCACCACGTAGAATTTTTTAATGTTAAACCTGGTCGTATGTAAAGTTACCGCTAGGCTTTAAAAGGTTAAAGACTAGGGGGGGGTGGGGGGATGAAAGTACTTTTTCTATCCAACACTCCCCAATTTCAGAAAGATCACTGCTTTTTGGATGATCCCAGCCTTCGCCCGCTTGTCCTTCTGGTAAGGCAACAAGCAGACGAACATAAGCATGGAGCATTAGTGGAATGATACAGACAGGGGAAAACAGAAATACTCGGAAAAAAACCTGTCCCAGTGCCGGTCTGACCATCACAAAACTGACATGGACTGACCTGGGATCGTACCCGCGCCTACGACGTGACAAGCCGGCGATTAACAGCCACGGAACAGCCTTAAAACTCTTAACATTAACTTGAATTACATTTGTAGCTCCCGTGAGAACCGCGCAGTAAACACATTCCATGTGTGCGTGTGTGTGTGTGTGTATGTATGTATGTATGTATGTATGTATGTATGTATGTATGTATGTATGTATGTATGCATGTATGTATGTGTGTATGTATGCATGTATGTATGTATGTATGTGTGTATGTATGTATGTATGTATGTATGTATGTATGTATGTATGTGTGTGTATGTATGTATGTATGTATGTATGTATGTATGTATGCATGCATGCATGCAGGTATGTATGTATGTATGTATGTATGTATGTATGTATGTATGTGTGTGTGTGTGTATGTGTGTGTGTGTGTATGTATGTATGTATGTATGTATGTATGTATGTATGTATTATGTACGTATTATGTATGTATGTATGTATGTATGTATGTATGTATGTATGTATGTATGTGTATGTATGTATGTATGTGTATGTATGTATGTATGTATTATGTACGAATCTATATGTATTACGTATGCACGTATGTGTGTATGTATGTATTTTCCTGCAGTGCCAGAGTAAGACCACAAACAACCTTCGATAACAATGTCCCAGCTCAGATTCGAACTAGGGTCGTCCACAATACAAGCCTATACCGCTGCCGCTACACCCCCACATGCTTGTTTACGTCACCTGTATTTTTCGCGCTTACAGTCTACCGCCTTATCGCGCAGAGTTAAAACGTTCCGTGTCCTGGGTTCGACCTGCCGATCTCAGCTCCCCCACCGTTTCTATCTTTCTGGACGATGAGCAGTTAGGACCTTTAACGAAAAACAACTGAGCACTCATTATGTATTCAATTAGGGACCAAGACAAAGAAACGTCACTGTGTTTCCGCTCGGGGGATTTCACATGGAGTAAGCGGGTGAAAAGAAACTTCAGACAAGCAGTCGACCATCTTAGAGAGCAGTTACAGTAGTGCAGCTGTCTGGAGTGTGTCGGGGCGACTGCAGCGCTGCCCATGATGGACCGGGAGACCTACACGTGTCTGTCAGCTGTCCCTGTAGACGTACTGACTCTGCAACTACCAGGTAAGTCTTGTGGGGACACCGGCTAGCCTCACTTGGGTTTTAAATGTTTCACTCAGTCCCTACAGGAAAATTTCGATAAAATACCTCAACTAGGCAACGATCACGTTTTCCAAATCCTTTGAAACAAGTCATTCACCAAATCAGTCTGCCTTTCTACGTAACGTAGTTTCAAATACCGGCAGCTTTGTGAAAAGAAACATACATAATAAAGTAAAACGCCTATCTATTAACCAAGAAACTGATAAATTAATTAATAATTCAATCTATAACTGAACTATTTAATAATTAAACTAAAAATTACAAAAATGACAAATTAATTAACAAATTAACTAATGGAAAAACCAATTAATAATCTAACAAACCAATCAGTTTAGCAACAAAATAATAACCCAAATAACGGACTATTTATTGACACAGAAACTAACATATTTTAGCCATCCAGCCACCTAACAAATCAACGTGCCAAAAATTATCAAATTAAATAAGCAAAAATTAACCAAGCGACAAACGATTTAACCACCTAACGAAGCCACGGAGAATCCCTAAGGACACTCCATTGTTGCCACCTTTTACGGAACTCAAAGGTTCATTACCCTGATATTTTACCTGTCAATACAGTAGCTGTGTAAATATGTTTTTAAGTTTTGTAATCAATTAAATCTGCTGTACTTTTTTTCAAGTGTCGATGAAACAGACATCACTTCTGGCCGTACTAGTTTCTCCTGTTGCGTAAAAGAATCCAAAGTTTGTCACCAGCACTCAACTTGCTGCACCAAAACTCGTGCCTTGTGACCAGTGTTTCACGATGCCCCTACACCCTGCTGTTGTCAACAGTGGGTTTCAGTGACAGTCTCCCTTTATAGTTTTCGCCGTTCCTTTCACATATGTTCGCTTATTCCGTCGTGTGACAATAAATCAGTGTCCCGCGAACAACACATTACAACAATATATATTGACACCAACTCGTACACAATGTTAAAACACACTGTGCAATCACTTTACATTAACCGCGACATGTTTCGGTACACCAGTACACCATCTTCAGGGGGGAACACATTTAACATTTAAAACACACAAGACCAAATTTTAACCTTTTAAAGCCTAGCGGTAACTCTACGTACCACCAGGTTTAACATTAAAAAATTCTACGTGGTGCCCACATTACGTTTATGTGTTTTGTAGGGATCTCAGAACAAACAGCAACTTTTGCCTTATAAAACATTAAGAGATTGGTTTTTATAACCGAAGTGGAGAGTGTTTACAGCGCGGTACGCACTGAGTCTTTATATAAAACAGATACGCTTCGTCTTTAAAGGGTTAAAATGTCCATTAGAACACTTGAACCACCACAGATTGACGCAGCATATTGAAGTAAAAGTAAAGCTATCCCATTACAGGCCTGGGCAGGCCCAGAGGGTTCCAGGAGGTTGGGCTCCCAGATTTCTAGACAATCGGCACATGAAGGTGGTAAGGTTGTCTGCCCTACGCATCGGCCGCCTTTACCCCCCAGGAAATATTCCTGCTAATCATTTCTGTTAGAGGCTGAGTCGACCTCAGGGCCATAGTGCGGCCGGAAGGATTATGTCAATCAAAAATTCCAGTGACACCATCGGGAATCGAACCCGTGACCTTCCGCCTCAACCAACTGCGCTACAGCGTGCCGCAGTATATTGAAGTATGTCTTGTAACAGTTGTCAACATCTGGTGTTTCAAATAGTAATGTTTGTAACGAATTTTAACAACTGTGTTTGTGTGTTTTAAGTGTTAAATGTGTTCCCCTCTGAAGACGGTGTATTGGTGTACCGCAACATGTGGGGTTTATGTAAAGTGATTGCACGTTGTGTTTTAACATTGAGTAGGAATTGGTGTTAACACGTATTGCTGTAATATACGCAAGCTCACGGTATGGACAGTGTTAAATTCGTCTCGCGAACAGTTATAGTGAGATACAGGGCAATTTTGTGGTATGGGTGACCTCATTCTGTGTTCACTGGTTTCGTTCCTTCCACTATGCATTGTTTCATTGGGTAGTCCAGACTTCTTATACCTACTCACAGTAGGCGTCGAGGATGTTTATTTTCACTTGATCACACTCAGACACACACCACAGTCGGTAGGACTCCTCTGGACGAGGGATCGGCCTGTCGCAGAGACCTCTAACTGACAACACAAATACTGCAAAAGACAAACATCCATGCCCCCGGTGGGATTCGAACCCACGGTCCCAGCAAGCGCTCGGCCGCAGACTTAAGCCTTAGACCGCGCGGCCAATGGGATCGGCTCTATGCATCGTATTAATACAAATTCATCACAAGACAACTCAAACCGGATGAATTAACTATGGAGTTCGAAACTGTGCGGAAGTTGGCGCCACATATTCTGCAATTCCTTTCAGCCTTCTTTTCCTGAAAGTCAAATCGCACGGTTGTGCTGCACTTCCTACTGCTTTGCAAAACGCCCTCCGAAGAACGGTTTCTCTAACTAGGAATGTGACAACAGGAAGAGAGGGAAAGCTATGAGCCAAGCGCGTGACCAGTGACGGGAGGATTGCCTACACGCCAGGGGTACTGGCTTTCCATACCTAGTACATCTGCACCGCAGTGGTAACTGTTCTTACCGCGTACTTTCTCGTTCGCGTACTCAAGTTGTCGGTCGACGTTTGCTGGGCAAATTTAAATTTTATTCGAGAAGAACTTTACAGGTTTTCAAAATCTGGGCAAATTTAATCAACTTTGTGTTATTCTTACCGTGCACATTCTTATAATTAATGCGTCAATCTTTAAAACTCCTACATGTTTCGGCATGGGTTTGCCATCTTCAGGGAGTTATCCTAAACAAAGGAGTACAACGCCAGTACGGGTATCTAGGTATTGTGCCGCCGTTTTTATAATTTTATGTTTATTACTTTTGTATATTTTAGAATTTTAATCATTTTAAAAAGGAAGCACAATACCTAGATTAGCTGTTGACCTTGTAAAGTCACGTGATCAAAACAGAGATAATGATTCACACAGAGTTTCCAAACTTAGGAGCAAATTTAACCCTTTAAAGACGAAGCGTATCTGTTTTATATAAGGACTCAGTGCGTACCGCGCTGTAAACACTCTCCGCCTCGGTTATAAAAACCAGTCTCTTAATGTTTTATAAGGCAAAAGTTGCTGTTTGTTCTGAGATCCGTACAAAACATATAAACGCAATGTGGGCACCGCGTAGAATTTTTTAATGTTAAACCTGGTCGTATGTAAAGTTACCGCTAGGCTTTAAACGGTTAAACAATACCAGGACATCAATTATGCAGTGACACTCGTGTCGCAACAGCAACACGGCTTCCGTAATTCTCGCGGTGGGCCACCAGTGTCCCAGCCACAGACACTCAAGTGGCGTGGTCAGGGCACGCGTTGCTCTGACGTCACAAACACTGCCCCCCCCCCCCCCCCCCCCGTCCACCTTCCTCCGAGCCCGACTGTGTCACTCTCGTGGCGCAGCCGCTGGTGGGGAGATCCACTGCTCGGCCACAGTCCCTGTCGCCCAGCCACTTAGTGTCTCGTCTGAAAGTTTCCATAAGACAATCGCTTTGCAGTCGCCGGCAGCTGCATGTCTGGTCGCCGAGTGGTTCGTGGGAAAGCAGACTTAAGTTCAAAAGTAAATACGCTCATTATACGCCTCCACTAATTGATTCATTCTGAACGATTATTTATTTAATTCTTTCACATTCTGTCTGCTGTAGAGTCGCTGGTTTGAATCGCTTCAGTTATAAAGGCGAAATACAAACCTCCTGATGATAAATTCAAGCTGTCTTTGTGACAAGTGGCCTGTGTTTGCAGGTTTCTGGAAAGGGTGAATGTTCTAAAAACACATATTAAGCAACATGAATATATTGTAGGCAGTGTTCATCCACTTTATCACAAAGACCCTTTGTGACTGCATGTTGCAGGTGCGCACCCAGAATTTTTCTTTGGGGAGGGGCTGACCCTGAGGCTATATATAATTTGTTTTTGATTTTAAAAATTATGTTATAAAAATCACGCTGTAAATACAACATAACACTGTCTGTAACTGCATCTATATTCATACGAATACAACTGCATGTTCCACGATTCAATCACAGTGTCCTGTCTTCTTGTTTTTTTAATTTTATTAATTTATTTTTCCAAATTCTAATGTACTAGTCATCAGCCCATTTTGGTGGCTGATTTCGGCTGAAGGAGAAATCACGTAAAACTTTCTATATCACAATATCTACAAAATCTCCGTTTTTTAAATTTAAGTCTGGGGGGTTTGGGGTGGGGGGCCGCAGCCCGGCAGCCCCCACCTTGGGTACGACCCTGGTATATCGCGATAAACAACGGACTGGATGCAGGAACCAAGAAAGTACAAATGGAATTTGAAGAAACAGAAAACATTTCTAGTGTAGATGATCTTTTTTGACAGTAGACTTGTGTCCGCAGGAAGTGAATACAGATATCCAGGAAGTAAGCAAAATCCCAGAGTATACATTAGTATTGGGTTCTTCATTACGCGGAATATGTGTACATCGTCCGCGCCTGTATTACTTTGATCAGCAAAGCTTCTTTAACTTACTCCAGACAGATTTCCGAACCATATTCTTATACCTGTCTGCCTAACCCTCAAGTAGCACTGCTTCTGTAATACCAATATACTTTCATGTGCTTAAAAGGGAATACAGCAATTCTGTTACCTACATGTTTATCCTACCAGAACAGCCTGGTACCTTACGTAACCTTAACGGTTCGTATTTTACCACCTAACTTTCTTAAGCTGATTACAAATAAGGTAAAAAGAAAATCATAATGTTCCTGCGTCGAATCGATGAAACTTCCGAACCTACCGAAGTTAAGAAAGAGTGGAGCTACGCCTCCACTTCCCGTATAGGCCTGCAGGCAAGGACAGCTCTAACATTTATCTTTTGTACTTTTAAGGCCGTACAGAAACTCCGCGCAGGTTTCAGTTGTTGACACCTAGCTCGTACCAAGTCCAGGAGAAGAAGGAACGTGGGACGTGGGGTTAATATCCTCCCTCCGTGAAAATTAATTGTTCAGAAAGTTCAAGAGATGCCTCGGAGAATGCTGGGAAAAGAAGACGGATTGCGTAAAGACTAGCAGGGGACAGGGCTATCTGAAGGCGAACTATTGAAGAGGCCAGGGAGTGGCATGGGCGGTCGCGCCACTGAAGAAGAAGACCGACGAGTAGGACGAGAAGAAGGCATAGCAGAGGCAACCCCGACACGCCGGTGAAGCTGCGACGTAACATTCAATTATCGACTGTCATGACACAGGTTATTATTGTTAGGCGCGTTAGCAAAATTTCGAAAACCGAGTATTACCGTCCTCATATCTGTGTGTCCGTCCGCAAGAAAAAAAAAACTCGGCTCCCACTGGACGGATTTTCATTAAATTTGGTATCTGACGATTTTTCGAAAATCTGTGGAAAAAAATTCAAGTTCTATTAAAATCTGACAAGAAATGGGTACTTCACGTGAAGTTCTATGAAAATTTATGGTAATATCTCGCTGAATTCTATTTAGAATGAGAAATGTTTCAGACAGAAATTGTACAAAAATCAAAACACACATTTATGTTCAATAGTTTTTTTTCCGAAAATCGTGTCTTTTATGAGATAATGCGGAAAAATATGGTAGAACAAGACAGGTCACAGATAACAATACAACACAGTGCATGCGCTTTGCATGCTGGATGACTAAGGCAAGAATACAGACATACGCTCATAGTAGTTAATGCCTATTGCCATTCCACGGCAACAATGGTTATGCGAACGCGCCTCAATGTTCCGTTTATGTGTACATTGCCTGTCTTGTTTACCTTGCTGTCTGCAGGTGAATACTGACACAGTACTGACACAATACTGACATAATACCTTCAGAAAGGCAACGGCAGCATCTGCACACATTCACGCCAAATTACCATACTGCACGACGATCACACCAAATTCCACTCTAACTAACTAACTAACTAACTAACTAACTAACTAACTAACTAACTAACTAACTAACTAACTAACTCCATGGAGCAGAGTCCTTCATGAGAAGCTAACAGTTTCTCAGCTAGTCAAGAAATTCCCCGCATTTTATGGAACCCGGAGGTTCATTACCACATTCACAAGAGCCCGCCACGTGTCCTTATCCTGAGCCAGCTCAATCCAGTCCATGCCCCACCATCCCACGTCTTGAAGATCCATTTTAATATTATCCTCCCATCTACGCCTGTGTGTCCCAGGTGATCGCCTTCCCTCAGGTCTCCCCACCAAAATCCTTTATCCACGCAAAATTACGAGTGTATAACACAGCAAGTGATTTAAGTAAAGCAATCGAATAAACCAACGTTTCTTTAACATGGCTCCGCACAACACCATTACGGTTTCTGAGAGAAACCGTGGGATTAGATAAACAAGAATTGCGAAACATCACAAAAAAATTCCGAACAATCAGTGAAGTGTAGCGGGAATTTTTATCTGGCAACTGGTGACACGGGAGTAATCTCCGTGCTCTACCAACAGCGCATTTGTTTTCGTCAGTTCGTGTTCAAGTTATGTTTAGCTGTACTGTGTGTTCGTTTCGTATTGTTCTACAGCCGCCTCACTGCTTGCGACGGCAAGGCTCCACCTTATCAGTATTTTCTTGCCTGTAAACCTTTTGGTATGTAGGAGTTTCTCGGGATATGGAAAATTATTTTAGGAGGTAATCTCCATGCAAAAAGAAAGGCTGGGAAAAAACTGAATAAACAAATAAACTGATTAAATATGTTTTGTTTTTGCAGTTGCCCAGTGATGGCCACAAGATGGTGCTGCAAGTAGCTCTGCCCCACGGGGGCTCTGAAAACATGAAGCACGAGCCACCCATATCACCGGACTTCATTCATTACGGTAAAGAGGGGACTTTTACTGCGTATTAAACCCTGTACTGTCACGACTCAAATGTGGCTGGTGTTGAATTACAGCTTCTTGTAATCCGAATTTAAACTTACATCGGCGTCTCTGCTACAGACTGCACAGAAGATAGAATTACAGCAGTACAAGCCACCATTCCTAGCTAAATTCTAAAAGGTTTTGACGACGGTGTATAATATTCTGTGGTGATGGGTTTACGGACTTTATCCATCGTCCGAAGAGTAAAATATTAAAAATATTAAAAAATTAAAATTACAGCGTTTCGGAAGCTGGCTCTGCTTCCGTCCTCAGGTGAATGAAGGGGGAGAAGAGAAGAACACCTACTCAGTTGGGTCCCTTAGACAGAGCTAGCCTCCATCACTGGAGGTCAATTCACTTGAAGACGGAAGCAGATCCAGCTTCCGAAACGTTGTTACTTTAATTTCTTAATATTTACTCTTCGGTCGATGGATAAAGTCCATAAACCCATCACCACACAATTCCTAGCTACTTTGAAACTACTAATTCAGAGCTTTCCTCAACAGACAGTGCTACAAATCCATGGTTACAACTGCCAACTATTCTCTTTATCTATGTGTATTGCCCAATGGTATCTAGGGAAACTGGAATTTCAAACACGGTTTTGCACCCGAAACTACGACAAACACCACTTATTATTTAATACATAGTATAAAACATCTGGTGTTATCACCTACATGCATATAGTAGGGACGTGCCCGTCGTATGACTGGTCGCCGTGAAATTCATGCTGCAATCTGGTTGTGTTATGTTGTATTATACGATCTAAGCTCAACTGTTTCTTCAGCCTTAGTTCCTACCTAACGCAGAAAGCACGCCTATTCTATAATATGCTCAACGCTCAACTGTTTCCTCGGCCTTATCGCGTACCTCACAGAGAACCGGATATTACTCACTCACATTCATCATGGATATTATGAGTATTCTAGCCACGTCTTGTTTCTATAATAGAAACGAGACACCGGACGATGTCCAATATACGTACAAATTTAATAACATCTTACAAACAAACGCAGGAGTATAATATTAAAAAGGATCCTTAAAAGAAGAGTATCAAAATGTGAACTATGTTAACCCAGGCTCTTTAAAATAGGAGCATGTACAGACCAACTAAATGACGGTCGACCCGTCCAGAAAGATCCCCAATTGCAGCCTTAGTGACTTTATGAAAACGTATAAACAAGCTACCAGTAACTAACCAAGTCTAGTATCAAAGCCCGCACTTGGTGCGATTTTGACACTCTAAAAACACCGTCCATCTTTAAAACATATCATTTGAAGACCGTCTTTAACATTTCCTGCCCATCACCTTTTCGGTTTTCCTAATTGCTACCGCTTTCAAAGAGTTTCGGCCACGAAACTTTTGTATGCATTTCTTGTTTCCCCCATCACAGCTTCATGATCAACACATCGTAATGTTCCATATTCACTATTCTAACAACTCTACATGACTTGTATAAACAGGAATGAAAAGACTGTAGTCTCAAACGCAATATATGAAGTTCGGAACGGCGTTCTTTGCAGTTCATTGAACTCATCTGCGGCCCGTTCATCCATTTATGACCTGAGGCAAAGTGTGCTTTATCATGGGTCAACATGGCTTACAGTAGGAAGCGACCAGCTGTTTTAGCGACGTTTAAAAAAACCTGTCGAACTGTCTACGCGCTTATACTTTGTGACAGACAGAAGGACACACAAAATGTCTACACAAAGCAATATTTACATCCTTGAAAAGACGTACAATGACGAACCAACTCTATGGAGAAGAGCCCTTCTTGAGAAACTGGCAGTGGCACAGGTTCTTAACAGATGATCACCTATTCAACCCAAACGCAGCCATCACAGGATACCACTACCGCACCCTAACCTCAACTACACGAAATCAGACCACTCCCATTGGCCTACATTATATTTGTTTACATATCCATTTTAATATCATTCTCCCACAAACAGCAACGCTCTGTTGTCTCATTTATCTAAACTCATAGCATTCACACAGCAGTATTCATGTTGTTATTTTAATGCTACATCGTCTGCCTGCTGTACAGCTCCTTTGTACTGTGTAACATGCACCAGTGCCGGCAGGAACTGCGGCGCAGTAAAAGTACACATGGGCTGGAGGAAAGCGAATGGAGAAAGCTGTGACATGGCGGACAATATTAGCATTGTACTGGAGACATTTACATGCAGAGATTTTCTGAAGCATTTGGCTTTACTGAAAACGGCAGGCGTATCTGCAGAGCTGAATACAACCAGACGTCATTGCCAATGACAATGATGACGATGATGAAAAAAAAAAAAA